>VBSM01000373.1:1604297-1630493 GCA_008086735.1 Cheirogaleus medius | reverse complement strand
CAAGCACCACATGTACTCACCAGCAAATTGGTATTAACTGATCAGCACCTAAGTCGACACATAGGAATTACATTTATCGGGTATTGGGCAGGTGGGAAGGGGGAGGAGGGGATGGGTATATACATACACAATGAGTGTGATGTGCACTGTCTGGGGGATGGTCACACTTGAAGCTCTGACTTGAGGGGGAAGGGGGAGCAAGGGCATTGTACATAACCTTAAAATTTGTATCCCCATAATATACTGAAAAAAAAATTTCCTGTTTGCCTTTGACTTGAAATCTGTCTCTGATTTCTCTGGATTTACTACTGTTCTCTAAGACTATTTTTGGAAGTTTTAGTAACTAGCTCCTCCCACCCCCGCTTCATTGATCATGATCTAAGATGGTTCTCCTGTATTCTGAATTCTGACTTCCTGTATAGTGTAACTTTGTTATAATTGTTAGGCTAATTCTTTGAAATTTACATGAGCATTTTCTCTATCTTGCCCTTCAAAATTTTACCTATTATTTAAATAATATAATCATCCTTCCCCTATCATTCCCATTGCCTCTTTTCTACTAGTTTTTGTGCTTTTAGTTTGATATTTGCATACTAGACATTTAAATTCCAGCATTTACACGCTGTCTTCATTCACTCAGCAAATAAGGTGCCAAGCAATGTTTTAGGCATGGGAGACACCGCAGAGAACAAGATAAGACCCTACCCTCACGGAGCTTACATTTTCATGGGGGATATAAATAATAAATAAGTAAAGCTAAAAAATAAAAGTCTCAAGTGAAGAAGAAATGAAGCAGGATAAAGATAGAGATAATAAGCCTGGGATGTTCTTAGGGAGGGAGGGGTTGGCGAGGAGCACAGGCATGCAGAGGGACCAGTGCAAAGGCTCCAGGCAGGGACATGCTGGCACCCAGTGAGGACAGCAGGAATTCATGAGAAATACATTCTGTATTGCAGCTATTGGACTTTTCTGTGATCGTGTAAAAACAACCTTAGAAAACACATAACTGAATGTGGCTGTATCCTATAAAACTTTATTACAAAAATAGGCAGCAAGCCAGATTTGGCCCATAGGCTGTAGCTGTCCATACCCTTGATGTTTTCATGTGTTTCAGAATCATACTTCTAAACTTTAGGAGCTGATCAGTTATAAAATGCTATTCTGATTTTTTTTTTTAAGGAAGCCACTCAATTTATTAGTTTATTATGAAACACTTTTTATACAATTGGATTTAGTCAATCTTATCCTTCAGCATGTTGAATAGCAAACATGTACTTAATATTTGATGGAATTACCTGTAAATCTGTAGACACGCAGCGATCCTCCACCCTCCCCTCATATTCTCCTGCCTTGTTTACTGTCTTCAGCCTCACTGCTTTTACTCCTTTTCCATGAGTTCTGTCCTGTGAATAACAACCTACTACTTAAGTAAACTGGATTTCCTAGCATAAGTAAAAGCTTTTAAGTTGTAAAGAGTTTCCTTATTCTATGTTCCAATGTTTGAGGTACTTAGACAGGGACCTTTGTTCACTGTGAATATAACATATGCATATATAAAATAGCCAATATATATAACATTCATCATGTGTATAATGTGATACTACCACTTGCTGTAGCTTCACTGTCTTAGTTTAAATAAATACTTACCTGTTCTTGAGATTAAATAATATATACATACAAATGCTTAGAATGATTTCTGCCTGGTACTGAGTACTTAAAAAATACTAGCTATTATTTTCATGGAGCTGTTTAGGCATCATGTACATAAATGAAAAACTAATGAAGGAAGGAAAATACCCCACAACATTTTCTTTGTTAATCAGTCTTGACTGATCCCTTGAAAAAGACTGAAAATATCATTGGATATGAACTTATGAAAACGAAAAATATTTTAAGTACTGGCTTGACAGATATTTAGTGTCAGTGATCTTAAAGATCATCTAGTTCAGGGTTTCTTAATCTACAATCCATGAATCCCTGGCAGCTATAGGCAACGGTGTGTGTGTGTTTGTGTGAGAGAGAGAGAAAGACTCAGCGTGGCTGACTCCTGCTTTCACAGTGAGCACCATTCAGAAGCAAAGACCTGCTCTGAGTCCTGGTTCTGCTCCTCCTGGATAAAGTGACTTCTAGCAACTCCATTTCTCTGAGCCTCAGGACCTACTTGGTTTCTCTCTCTCCTAGAATTGTTGTAAAGCTCCAACAGAAGCACTTCTGAATTATAATGTGTCATATAAATATACAGCTGTGGCACCTTTACGGTGAGGAAGCTATGGCCAGAGGAAGCAGTTGAGTGGTCTGCTCAAGGGACACCACCAGGTGGTCTCAGAGCCCCATACACCCCCTCTCCCGAGGCCTTCTCAGTGCACTGTTTCCTCAACATGGGGCCACAGCTTTTCCTGAGAACAAAATTTCCCAGTGCCAAGGACATTCAACAAGGGAAAATTGGCCTTTTCACCAAATGGTACTAGGACAACTGGGTATCCATTTGCAAACAATGCAGCTGGTCCCCTAAACATATGCAAAATTTAACTCAAAATGGATGAGAGAACTAAATGCAAGAGATAAAACTATGTAACTCTTAGAAAAGACATAGGATTAAATCTTAATGATCTTGGGTTTAGCAAAGCATTAAATATAACATCAAACACAAGTGACAAAAGAAAAAGGAACTAAATTAGATTTTTGTGATTCATAAAACACCAGTAAGAAAGTGAAAAGATATTAGTGAAAAGACATTAGGTGGTGCAAGCCTGTATTCCTAGCTACTCTGGAGGCTGAGGCAGGAGGATCGCTTGGAGTCCAGGAGTTTGTAGCTGTAGTTTGCTATGATTGTGCCTGTGAATAGCCACTGCAATTTAGTCTGGACAACATAGTGAGACCCTGTCTCTTAAAAAAAAAAAAAAGTAAAATAACAACCATCATTATGGGCAGAAAAATTGCAAGTTATATATCTGATAATGGACCTATGTCTGAAATACATAAAAACTTTTACAACTCAACGAAATGGCAGATGACCCAATTTAAAAGTGGGTAAAGGATTCAAATACACATTTTCTACAAAGAAGAAATATAAATGTCTAATAAGCACATGCAAAGATGTTCAACATTACTCATCTGGAAAATGCAAATCAAAACCACAATGAGATACCACTTCACACTACTAGGATGGCTGAAATCAAAAGACAAACCACAACAACTGTTGGGTAGGCTATGGAGAAATTAGAACCCTTATTCATTGCTGTTGAGAATGTAAAATGGTGCAGCTACTTTGGAAAGCATTCTGGCAGTTCCCCAAAATGTTAGATGTAGGGTTACCATGTGACCCAGCAGCTGCAGTCCGAGTTATATACTTAACAGAAATGAAAACATGGTAAGTGGAAGAAGCTAGTCATGAAAGGCCACATATTATATGATTCTTATTTGTATGAAATGTCCACAATAGGCAAATGCATAGGACTAGTGGCTGTCAGGGTCAGAGTGGGAATTGGAGTTGGAGACTGAGGAGTGGCTGTTGATGGGTACAGAGTTTCTTTTCGGGATGATGAAAATGCTCTTGGATGAGATGCTGGTGATAATTGCATAATGCTGTGAATATACTGAAACCACTGAATTGTAAACTTTAAAAGGGCAAATTTTATGATATGTAAATTATATCTCACTAAACTGTTATAAAAAAGATTGAAATGGTCCCAAATTTGCCTTCTTGACTTTGAAAGATTAGAAAAGTGAAATCTTTTTTCTTTTTCCTTTCTTTTCCTTTCCTTTCTTTTCTTTTGTCTTCTCTTCTCTTTCTTTCCTTCCACATGAGCTTTATTCACAGGCCTAGATGACATGACTTTAGTGGTCTCAGTGGGCTCCCTGGTGAGCAACTGCCTGAATGCCAAGGGCATATACAAAGACACAGCTTCTGCTCAGGGGACACTCAGGACCATGCAATAACGAAGGCTGGTAGCCATACTCACCCAAAGAGGGGTTTTTCCAGGTGAAGTTTGAGGTTATTTACAGTGCAGCAGGGGAAGCATGTTTGCATCGTGCCTGGCTGCATTTAACCTGTGTGTAAACCAGTGACAAAAATTTTCTGCTTCATTATTTTAGGGAATCTAATACTAGGTTAATTTGTTCATTATGTATACATAGAGATAATTTAAGAAGAAAGCATATCAGTCACATTTATTTTTTTAAAGTACTTTAAAGAACTACAAAACGATTTATTCCTCAACATCCACTTAGAAGTTAGTCATTTTACATATATACACATTAATATCTTGCTGTATGCACTGTACCTCATAATACAAAAAGATTACATGTATGTGTAATATACTACAAAGTTATTTCTGTATCTTAATTTAAAAGTAGAAAACAGAACAATCCTTTTAAAAATCAACTGTGTTCTAATGCATATGTTCTCAATCTTCTGTACATAAAAATCAACTGGGGCTCATTAAAAATGTGTTTCCTGGGTTGCCAACCCCAAGAGATTGGTTCAAACTGAAATTTTAAGGAATACCTCAGATGATTCTGAGGACCAGAGGTTTGCCCTGTGATAAACTGTGTCCTGGGGACTCCAGCCTGGAATTAGTAGGTAATAGAAGTGCGGTTAAAGTGTCCTTCACATTACCATAGGTAATTAATAGGTATTAAGATATTTTCTAGCCATCCGATACAGGAATAGGTGACATCCACACTCTTATTCTGCTGTTAGAAAATGAGGGTATTTACTCACCAGCATAACGCAGTCTTGCCACCCTGCCAGCGCCTGTGTGGTGCTGCCCCATTCACGCAGCCCTGTGTCCGCCCACTCTTTCCAGATTTCCTTTGACTTAGCTGAGTACACTGCGGATGTTGACGGCGTTGGCACCTTACGGCTCCTGGATGCAGTTAAGACTTGTGGCCTTATCAACTCTGTGAAGTTCTACCAAGCATCAACAAGTGAACTTTATGGGAAAGTGCAAGAAATACCCCAGAAGGAGACTACCCCTTTCTACCCCCGGTCACCTTATGGTGAGATTGCGCGTGCCCTGCGTTCTTTGTGGGCATTGGGGGTGTCTGTGTTTCTTCTTTAGTTCTGTACAAGTCTCAGGGCTGAAGTCGTTTGGGTGTGAGATTAACATTAAGATAGGCTGAAGTGGCTAGACTTGTTGAGAAGCATACCTTTATACATTGCTAACTGCTGGTATTTGCAGCCATTGCCCCCGGGGTGAAATTACCACCTCACTTCACCAATCCCTGTTCATTCAACCCTTCCATACAGATCACTTTAAAAGGAAAATTAGACCCAACATGATTCTTTTCCTGAACTATAATGACATTGTATTGAAGTGATAAGGTTTCATGTTTTTTATTTCCCTGATAAAAGTTTCCCTGAGCATAAACCTTTAAAAAAAAAAAAGCAAAGAAAGACTATTACATATATATTTGTAAAGAATATGTTCATGGAAGACTTCAGTGATAAAATTTCAAAGCAGTTTGACTGTTAAGCTCCCCAACTTTTTACTTTCTAATTCTTAAAAAAGGGAATAAGACCTAAGAAAGGTCAGCTGGATAAAGTGCACATTATAGTTGAATCAATTAGATTGGGAAAGAATGCACTAGGGGCATTATAAAAGTAAGAAATTCTTAGATATTTTTCTGGTGAACAGGATTAACTGGCATAGGAACCTTTATTTTGTCTTTTGCTTTTCATGTATTTTTTTCTATTTTGATACATTGCAAATATAATTTTGGTGAGTTGTTATTGTTTAAGGCGAGTGAAAAATCACTGTCTTTTATAGTAAACCTCATTGATTTTTAAAAATTATTCCAACAGGAGCAGCAAAACTCTATGCCTATTGGATTGTGGTAAACTTCCGTGAGGCATATAATCTCTTCGCAGTGAATGGCATTCTCTTCAATCATGAGAGTCCCAGAAGAGGTTAGTAAATACACTAATTGAAAAGAGAATGTCAGACTTTAACACCAACAACAAAAAGTTGTATGTACATTGGGTATATACACTATAGAGCCTGCAAAAAATTTTACATATGATTTCTATTATGAATGTCATAAGTTGTAAATGAAGAAATGTAAATCCAGCCTTAATTTTTAAATTTTATTTTAAATTTGTGGGTTTTTAATTCAACATGTAGAACTGAAATAGTGTTCTAGTTTTACCATTTTCATTAGTAGGACTTATCAAGCATGTTTTCAACTTAAGTATTAGGAAGCTTCCATGTGAACACAAAGGAATAAGTAGCAAACTAATGGTTGTTTCTGGAAGTTACTTCTACTCACATAGACTAAATTTGTAGAATCTGTGTTATTTTTTACTTGGAATCAGTTGGATATTCAATATTTTTTCTTTATAGTCTATTAAATAGACTCCCAGAAATTACTATACATCTAGAGTGTATTTTAAAATAAATTTGAAATAATTTTAATTTTTAAAAATTGTCACATAATAATGATACATCTTTATGAGATGCATAGTGATGTTTTGATACACACAATGTCTGGTAATCAAGTCAGAGTAATTAGCATATTCATCACCTCAAACATTTATTGTTTGTTAGGAACATTCAAAATTCTCTCTTCTAGATAATTGAAAATATATAATAAATTATTGTTCACTATAGTCACCCTACAGTGCTGTAGGGCACTAGAATTTATTCCTTCTATCCAGCTGTAATTTTGTATTCTTTAACCAATCTCTCCCTGTCCCCCCTCTTCCTGAAATCAGTTCTTATATTTAGAGGCATTATCAGTTTTTTTTTTTGAAAACCATATTTGTTTGCATTGGCTTGTTGCCTTTTCATAGTTGTTGATGGGACTGACTGTAGCAGTGTGATAGCTCTCCTGTTCCCAGTATTAGGTTCTAAATAACAAAATGTGTACTCTTATTATTACTTCTGGTTTACTGAAGCATGATAACCCATTACAAAGCAGGCACACTCTTTACCAAGTAAAAATTATCTGTATAATTTCCCAAGAAGTTTTATTAAATTTCACTATCATTTAGTCTTTCAGTCTGTGAACAAGTGAGAAGTCTAATGTTATAAGTTGTTTCATGCCCAACTAATAATGCTTGTAACTTTTTCAGTGAAATTTTATGTGACTGTATAGCTACCTAATTAAACTAACAAGTCAGGAGAAAAGATTAAAGTGACAGGTTTATAAAGATATCTTTAACGTCAGTACATTTTTATTTTATAATTGCTTAAGTCAAACATTCCCATGATGGGTATAAAAACCTAGCCTGTCATCTAGGTTGCCTGAAAAGAAAACAAGTTAACGAGCAGCCAGAAACATTTCTTTAATTAGTTTTATGTTTCTGGGTGTCTTTAATAAGGGAAAGGAAAAGGAAGATCTTAGCTATCTTTACCAGAAGCACTTAGTATGCAGGATGGTCAGAGAATCCATTCAGTAAATGGTAATCCTTGCGTCTTTTCTCACAAACACGTTTATACACATCATTTTGGTTTCTGTGTTCTTCCCTCCTCAACTTTTCCACCTGGAAAAAATATAAGTAGAAGTTAATTGTTGTGGATCAGGTTAGTCTGAGGAAAAGTCTTCTTAGGTTGTAGAATGAAAAAATAAATATAACTCTCTCTAGTCTTCTATTTGTGTACTGCTTTTTGTCCTTGTGGATATTAATTATTTTCTTTTAAAAAAACATTTTAGAAGTAATACTTCATTTGAAAGAAAATTAAAAAGTAGAGGAAAGTATAAGGAGAAAAAGTTCTCTCCCTCATCCTGTCAACCCTATCATCAAAACTACTGCTAACATTCCTTGAGAAAGTTCCATGTACCTTTACATGTACAAAGAAGGTTATCTTATACATATTGTTCTTTAGCTTAAGACTTCTGTTAAATATTTAAGAACTTGACCTTGTAGCATACACCATTTTGTTTTGTTGTATTATATACCTGGAAATCAATGATATCCCATTTTTACTCTATATAATCAAATAATGAAAAAATATAGAGGTATATGTGAAAATGATTTTAATACTTTTATATCTAATACCTAATATTTACACATTTCTTGAAAGTTGAAAATTAATTTTTAAATTAAATTTATCTGATACTAAAGTTGTTTTGCCAAGGTTAATTTTTGTTTTTTGGGGAGATTTCTTTGGCAGACCAGGAATTCCTTAGTGACAGGACTGTGTTGTATTCTTACATCTCCAGCTTCAAAACAGTGCCTAACTGGCTAGTAATCATACAGTAAATATTTTTAAATGAATGAATGAATGAATGAATATCTCCTGTTTCAATAAAACTTTAACTTGACAGCTGGGTGATCTGAATTAGAGAACAGTAGAAATTTATGAGATAGTTTTAACAAATATTATTGATATGCATATAGTACTTAAAGCTAATAAAGTATTCTTTTTTAATATTGTAAAGATTCAGTCTGATATATAGTAATAAACAGATAAACTTATTTTTAGTTAATCTTAGTTTGTATACCTACAATATGCTATGATACTTTAAAGTGAATTTATTTTCTTACATTGGTTGAGCATTTATTACACCAGTCCTCTCATGCCCTGTTATTAGAGGGAAGTGACACTTTTTTTCCTAGATGGTGCAGTAGTACACCTCAATCTAGACCTAGGTAGGTATAAGATCACAAGTGTCCAGTTAGTAGAGCCAAAGTTGATGCAGTTTTTGGGGGGACATACACTAAAGATCCATTTTGATTGCGTGAATAACATTCTATGAGAATTTCTGACTTTAAAAAGTATGGAATAAGTATTTTTTTAATGTAAAGATAGGTTATACCAGAGATTGCCAAACTATAATTCAAGGGCCAAATCCAGCCCACCAGCCCATGTTCGTAAATAAAGTTTTATTGGAACACAGCCAGATTCATTTCTTTACATATTGTCTGTGGCTGCCTTCTCATTGTAGAGTCCTGTACCCTGCAGAGCCTAAAATAGTTACTGTCTTGGCCTTTAAGAAAACATTTGCTGGTCCCAGCTTTAGCCAGTTAGATCCTCAAAATTGAAGAAGTTTTCAGGTGTTTATTGTGGGTTTCTGCCAAGGTAGCAAGGTAGTCTTTTAGAAAAATTTCCTACAAATGTTAAAGTCAAAGTGTCCATAGTGAACCAATCCTTAAGCAGAATTCCTGAAGTGTTTTGGTCAGGTGGGGTTCTGTTGTCCTCTACTGCTGTACTTAAGTGATCAAATCCTCTGAAGGACCAAGCACTGTGACCAAGTGCTCTAAGGGAAAGCTAATTGTCAGTGATGTATGGAAGCAAACAAGCTAGTAACTGACCACACGTTTGCAGCATGGTTCTCCCAGCAACCACAGCTCCTGAGCTGGGACTCTTTCTCATGATGTTTTTGAGTGCCTTAAGTGTCTATGCTTAGCATCAAACCAATAGTCAGCAATCACAGATGTAGAGAATGAAGCTGATAATCCATTGATTGTCCTCTGCTTCCCTTACCAGCCACCCAGTCGTCATTGAAAGCAAGACAGTGGGTACAGTCATGCTGTAGGCTTGCTTTTCATAGAATGGAGGCACTTTAGTTTAGTAATATTTACTACAAAATAGTGAAAATAGTTAAAATTTTAGAATTATATGTCCATAAGGCATGTATGGAAATGTATATATCATTGTATGTTTTACAAATAACTATTATTATGTACTATATGCTGATCTTCACAGACATTAACAAGGTGACTGTGTTCCTATACAGTCAGTTTTTTAAAAAGAAAGAATAGACAGTTATGTACCACACAACAGTGTTTTTGGTTGACAGCAGACTGCATGGTGGTCCAATAAGATTATAGTACAATATTGTTACTGTACTTTTTCTAAGTTTAGGTCTGCTTAGGTCCACTAATGGAAATAACCTCATTTTACTGTGCTTCATAGATATTGCTCCCCCCCCTTTTTTTTTAAATTGAGGGTTTCTGACAACCCTGTCTTGGGAAAGTCTATTGATCCCATTTTTACAATAGCATGTGCTCACTTGCTGTCTTTGCATCATGTTTTGATAATGCTCACAATATTTAAACATTTTCATTATTATTATATCTGTTATGGTTATCTATGATCACAGATCATTGATGTTACTATTGTAATTGTTTTGGGATACCACAAACTTCAGCTATAGAAGACAGTGAGTGTGATCAATTAATATTATCTGTGTTCTGACTGCTCCACTGACTAGCCATTCTCCTGTTTCTCTCCTTCTCAGACCTCCCTAGTCCCTGAGACAAAACAATATTGAAATTAAGCCAATTAATAAGCCTACAATGACCTCTCAGTGAAAGTGAGAGTCGCATGTGTCTCACTGCAAAACAAGGCTAGGAACTATTAAGCTATATGAGGAAGGCATATTGAAAGCTGAGATGGGCTGAAAGCTAGACCACTTGTGCCAAACAAGTAGCCAAGTTGCAAATGCAAAAGAAGAGTTTTTGAAGGAAATTAAAAGTGCAATATTAGTGAACACACAAATTATAAGAAAGCAAGACAGCTTTATTGCCAATATACAAAAAGTTTGTCTGAATAGGAGATCAAAGCAGCCACAAATTCCCTTAAGCCAAAGCCTCATCCAGAGCAAGGCCTTAACTTTTCAATTCTGTAGAAGCTGAGAAAAGTGAGGGAGCTACAGAAGAAAACCTTGAAGCTAGCAGAGATTACTTCATGAGGTTTAAGGAAAGAAATTGTCTGTATAACATAAAAGTACAAGATGAAGCAACAAGTTCTGATGGAGAATCTATAGCAAGTTATCCAGAAGGTCTAGCTAGGATCACTGATGAAAGTGGCTACATTAAACAATAGATTTTTAATGTAGATGAAACAGCCTTCTTTTGGAAAACGTTGCCATTCTAGAACTTTCATAGCTAGAGAGGTGGAGTCAATGCCTGGCTTCAAAGAACAGGCTGACTCTCTAGCTAGGAGCTAATGCAGCTGATGACTTTAAGTTGAAGCCTGTACTCATTTACCATTCTAAAAATTCTAGGGCCCTTAAGAATTAAACTAAACCTCCACTTCCTGTGCTTTATCTATGGAACAACAAAGCTTGGGTGACAGCATATCTGTTTACAGCATGGGTTACTGAATATTTGAAGCCCAGTGTTGAGACCCTAGTGCTTAGAAAAAGATTGACTTCAAAATATTTATTGCTCATTGACAGTGCATCTGGTTACTCAAGAGCTCTGATAGAGATATACGAGGAGATGAATGCTCTTTTCTTGCCTCTAATGCGATATCCGTTCAGCAGGCCATAGGTCAAGAAATAATTTTAACTCTCAGTCTTATTATTTAAGAAATACATTTCATAATGCTATTAGCTGCCATAGATAGTGATTTCTCTGATCTGGACAAAGTAAATGAAAACTTGAAGAAGTTGATTCCAGCCCTCATGGATAACTTTGAGGAATTCAAGATTTCATTGGAGGAACTAACTTCAGATGTGGTAGAAAAAGCAAGAGAACTAGAATTAGAAGTGGAACCTGAAGATTTGACTGAATTGCCACAATTTCATTATCAAACTTGAATGGATGAGGAGTTATTTCTTATGGATGAGCAGAGAAAGTGGCTTCTTGAGATGGAATCCATTCCTGGTGAAGATGCTGTGAATAATTTTGAAATGACAAAGGATTTAGAATATTACATAAACTTAGTTGGTAAAGCTGTGGCAGGGTGTAAGAGGACTGACTCCAGTATTGAAAAAATTTCTACCGTGGGTAAAATGCTATCAAACAGCATCACATGCTATAGAGAAATCTTTCATGAAAGGAAGAGTCAATTGGCATAGCAAATTTCATTTTTGTCTCATTTTAAGAAATTGCCAGAGTCACCACAACCTCCAGGAAGCACCATCCCAGTCAGCAGCCATCGACATGGAGGCAGGCCCCTCCCCCAGCAAAACGATTATGACTCTCTGAAAACTTTGATGAGCATTTGCATTTTTCAGCAGTAAAGTATTGTTTATTTAAGGTATTATGTACATTGTGTTTTAAAACATAATGCTATTATACACTTAATAGATCACAGTATAGTGTAAATGTAACTTTTATCTGCACTGGGAGAGCAGGACATTCATGTGACTCGCTCTATTGTGGTGTTTGCTTTACTGCTGTGGTCTGAAAACTGAACCCACAGTATCTCTGCGGTGTGTCTGTACTTACCATTGTGTTACAGTTGCTTACAATGTTCAGTAAAGTAACCCATTATACAGATCTGTATCCTAGGAGCAATAGGCTATACCATATAGCCTGTGTGTATTTGGCTATATCATCTTGGTTTGTGTTAGTACGATGTTAGTGCGATGAAAAAGTTGCCTAAATATTTATTTCTCAGAACTTATCCTTGTCATTAAGCAGCACATGACAGTACTGTACATTTTTCGATTAAAAGAGTATAGTAGTCTATCTACTTATCTGGGGTTTTGCTTTCTACAGTTTCAATCCCCTGAGTTCAGATTCAGTTTGAAAGTATTAAATGTAAATTTCCAGAAGTAAACAATTCATAAGTTTTGAATTTCACACCATTCTGAGTAGCTTGATGAAACCTCACGAGTCCTGCTTTGTTAGTTGGTTAGTAGCCGTCTTCATTATCAGATGACTGTCCTGCTGTATTGCACTACTTGTGTTGAAGTGACCCTTATTTTACTTAATGGCCCCAACACACAAGAGTAGTGATGCTAACATTTCAGATATGCAAAAGAAAACCTGTAAAATGTTTTCTTTAAGTGAAAGGTGAATATTTTCAACTTAATAAGGCAAGAAAAAAATCGAATGCATCTTTTATCCATGAAGTTGTGAAGAAGGAAAAAGAAATTTGTACTAGTCTTGCTGTCGCACTTCACACTGCAAAAGTTATGGCCACAGTGCATGCGAAGAAATTATTTAAGATGGTAAAAGCATTAAGTCTGTGTGGGTGGAAGACAGGAACAGAAATGGGTTCTGATTTGATTGCAGTCAGGTTTGGTACAGGAGGTCTTGGACTGTAGCCTCCTTAGATAAGGGGGGACTACTGTAAATGCTTTATTTCAATAGTAAATTGCACAAAGCTGGACATGTATTTGAAAAACTTTTTCCTCTCATTTTATTTCTCCAAGCTTGAAATTTTGTGTGTACCTGGCTGATTTCATTTACATATTTCTATATTTATATCTACATAAATCCAGTATTCCTTTTGCCAAAAATATGGATATGGTGATCTCTTTCTACTGGAAATGCAGATTTATATGTTCTTTCTTTCTTTTTTTTTTTTTTTTTTTTGAGACAGAGTATCACTCTGTTGCCAAAGCTAGCATGCCGTGTGGTCAGCCTAGCTCACAGCAACCTCAAACTCCTGAACTCAAGGGATCCTCCTGCCTCAGACTCTCAAGTAGCTGGGACTACAGGCATGTGCTACCACGCCTGGCTAATTTTTTCTATTTTTAGTTGTCCGATTAATTTCTTTCTATTTTTAATAGAGACGAGTCTCGCTCTTGCTCAGGCTGGTCTTGAACTCCTTACCTTGAGTGATCCTCCCGCCTCAGCCTCCCAGAGTGCTAGGATTACAGGCATAAGCCACCACATCTGGCCTGTATATTCTTTATTTAGGGAAGAAGGTTTTGTTTATTATCTAGAACCATGTAGTTTCTATAAAGAAATTGACATGTACAAAATTTTCTTGTCTTTCTTGTTAAATTTCTTTGAAAAACTAGTAAGACTGATATACAAGGGTGTGAATTATGTAAGTTCAACTATGGGAATAATACTAAGAGATTTTTAATTATTTTAAAATAGCTCATAAATAGGGATATTGGAATTTTTTCAAATACATTTTTTATCTATAATAAAATCTTTTAAATTTAAGATTATTCTACATATTGAAACATTAAAATCAAACCTATTTATTAAAGGCAATAATAACATTTCTAGTTCAGTTGTTCATTATATTAAAAAGAAAAATGACAAGAATAACTACTATTCATCACTTGCATAGTGTAATCAGTTTGCTAATTATGTCCTAATTCCTATCATGTTGGCAGAGTGCTTTGGCGTATTATGAATACAAATTGGTGACCTCTAAAAATTATAAATAACATTAATGTAAGTGTATTTTAAATTAAAGAAAACATTTTACATGATATTTGAGGAAACAAAAAAGGGTATTCTACTTTCAGGAAATTTTAGAAAATGATTGAATTAAACCTGATTTCCTGACTTTGATGACTATAGCCATTGTTAATAAAGGGTGAAATAGACAATATTCAGGGTTCTTTTTTATTTTATTTTTTTTCATTTTGAATGTGAATCATCAGTTTTCAATGTGAATGTAGAATTAGTAGCTTAGGTTTCCTACAGCTAAGGTTTCTGGCTTCCCAGGGTCCACGTCCTGGAGGAGAAAGCCCTGGCCAGCAGCATGCCGTGGTCTAAGTTCTCTGCTGCTGGGTGTGGACAGGCCCGGCTCTCGCCCGAAA
Organism: Cheirogaleus medius; assembly: GCA_008086735.1. NCBI lineage: Eukaryota > Metazoa > Chordata > Mammalia > Primates > Cheirogaleidae > Cheirogaleus > Cheirogaleus medius. The sequence goes on along the minus strand of VBSM01000373.1, from coordinate 1,616,081 downwards.
AGCACTAGTTTTGCAAAAGGACGTCAATTGAAGATTTCCAGTCTTTCGATGAGGATAATTTTCTTATGTTGACTCATGTTAGTCTTTCAGTCATTAGGAAAGTCTGGGTAATACCGTGACCGCCACTTCCAGAATTGACTGAAGAGGTAATGTTTGGCTAGTGATCCTGCCTCACAGGCTGTTGGTTACCAGCGGTGAGTCACTTATAGCAATTGGCTTCGTCCGTGGATACCTGTAGCCTGAGTAAGAAATCATGCTCCATGCTGACAGTGCATTTCTTCCATTCTCCTCCCACTCTTTTTCTTCTCCTTTTTACATGATTAAGGATGGGACATTTACTCAGTTCTAGATAGAGTATTATCTCTTCTTCCCTACGTTTTCTCCTTTTCTTTCTTCCTCCATGTTCTGCTAACCCCTAGGTGATGCTCTCGTCTTGCCAAGTGTAACTGTGCTACCTGGTCTGTGATTGTGGGGCCTTATAAAAGACTCTATCACTACCTTCTTCCTCCAGGAGCTCTGTTTAGAATTTGACAAGAACCTGGTAAATGCCACTGAGAGGCTGGTGCACATGATCATTTTATTTTATATTTCATTCTTAGTCAAGAAGTACTTTTTATCATTTGAGGAATTAGAGTAGTTTGGTTGTCGTCATCATCATCATCATCAAAACAGTGAAAAATGTTATATCCATCAGTTGTTTGTATTGCATTTGACATAGTAAGTTAATACTCTAAAGGTACTTTTAGAGACATTTTGACTAACTTATTTAACCTAAACATTTGTTTATGTCTATGTGGAAATTAAATTCATGTATATATTTTTTTCTCTATTTTTTAATTTTAAAAATGTACATTAACCCATCAGATACTATTCTTTCTTTGAAAGAACTTCTAGGGCACAGCCAATTCACATCCACTTGTATGCATTTTACCAAAATACCCTCAGAATTTATGAGACAGAAAGGAGTTTAAAGATCATTCCATCTCATTTTTTTCATGAATGAAGAAACTCAAGCAGCATGATATATTGAGTTGTCCAAGGTCATAAACCTAATAAATACTGGCACTGAGATTAAAAATAATCCTAGAGGAAGAAGTCATGTAACCATTGTGCATATGGTGGAAATAACATATGTATGAATTTTAGAGTTGGAACTCGGGCAAATTGACCCCTTTGAGGGCAAAGTGGGTAATTGGACTTCACAATGAGGTAATGAACAAGTTGAGAATTTAACGTCTCAGTTGCTGTTATCTTTGCAAAAGATAATTAGATTGGTTAAAGGCAATGTTCCTTTTTGTTGGTTAGCAGAAATAATCACGATAAAACATTAGTTTTATAGAATTAAAATATAAATGTGATATGAAAAAAATAAGAGTTTCATCAAGAGGTTGGCAGTGAGAAGAAATAGAACTAATGTAAGATACATTAAAAATCATGTGGCAATAAGAAGTTATAAAGTCTTTTAAATATACCCATAATTAACAGTTTGAGACTACCACAAACGGAGAGTGTACTACCACTGTTTAGATACGGAGCCATTTTTAGATGATATAACACATTCCTCTAAATATGGGCTTCATAAGAAACCATATATATCAGTCTAAACACAGCATTCACCTGACTGAGAGAATATGACATTTTAAGGTTCATGAACTTGTGGTTTTGAGTTTTAGTTCTGAACTATTTTTTTAGGTGCCAACCATTTTACTTTGTAAAATGTCTCACTATATTTATTATCATAATTTAATCTTCAGAATCTTTAAACTGTAATTCATGTAAAAATTAACTAGTTAATAGTAAAATTTTGGATAATTTTCTTTTTGATTTTTTTCTGCACATTGTTCTTTATTTGTTGCTATGAAGATGAGATGAATGCTCTAGGATAGGGGTTCTCAAGTGCGGGTGTGGGCGTGAAGGGTAGGGAGATAACGACCTGCCCCCGGAGGATATGTGCCAATGTCTGCAAATGTTTTTGGTGGTTACACCAGAGGAAGGGGCTGCTATGGCATCAGGTAGACAGATGCCAGGGATGCTGTGAAACACCCTGCAGTGCACAGAGCTCTGCCCCCCTTTCCCCAGCGAAGAATGATCCAGTCCAGATTGTCGATGGTGGTGAGGATGAGAAATCCTACCTTAGAATTTCACCCCTTAAAATGTTATCACAGAATCTATATGAATGCCATCGTAATAGGATCTTATTTTTCTTTATGTATCACTTTTACTTTGCAGTAAATTCTTCCAAGAACTTTAGCAAACGTTTACCTGAACACAGGAGGAAAACATTCTGATTTACATAGCTCCCTGTGAAGCTCTTAGCCCTCAGGGTTTCTGGTCTGCTGCAGGTCAGACCCAGTTCTGGGAAACTCAGAGAGCAGAGTTGAAATTTCAGGACTCTTCTGATCATTGGAAGCCGAACCCTCACTTTAGCAACACGTTGATCCACAGAGCTAAGTTGAGGTGGATCTGGGGCCATCTCTCACCTCCAAATTCAATGAACATGTTTACCTTTTGTTATTAGTTATAATGGGAACAAATTTTTCATTTGGGATTAAGTTTTAGAGTCTAGTTTTGTAATAACAATTAAAACTGATTCATTATCTTTCAGTGCATAGGATTACAGTAATAGTGTGACAGGTTCACTGTATAGGCGAATTTTATTTTAAAATTAATTAGAATTCATAGATATTTTAGTGCTTTAGGATGTAGTAGTATGCATTATAGAAACTGAATAACTAGAACTTGTTTTTATTTAATTGCAAGAGGCAGGAAACACTTCTTTCTCTATATATAAGTATTATATATAATATATGTATAAATAAAAACTTTTGAAAAATTATTAAGTTAGCATTTGCTAGTCTGACTAGCAAATTGAAATCATGCTGCTACAGAAGTATCAAGAAACAAGCAAATCAATATCAAACAGCTTGATATTTTATTTGTATTTGTCTGCCAGAGGTGCTTTGTGGTGTTTTTAGGTGAGCCTCAGAGCTTTAACTTATTGAAAAAAATTTTAGCTGCCCATTGTGAAATCAGGGGATAAGTAATCTTCTGTTAGAGTTCAGTAGAGCAGTATAGGTTTTACACAATTCTATTTTGTCTGTTCATAAATGGTTAGATTGTTGGCCACTAACCCTGGACCCACCAGGTTCTGGGTGGCCTTTCTGGTTGGGGCACAAAGTGACATCATCTGGTTTACCATTGCATTTGTAGACTATGATACTTCACAGATGACATGAACACTTGGCGATTGCAAAGCTGTCTGGCCCATGGTATTCTCTGTGGAGAGATGAGGTGTAATTGCTTAAACATAAAAGACTTTTGAAGCAATCCTTGGTCTAATGGAGGTGGTTATTACCACCTAACAATATGAAGTCCCTCCCACCTAGTGTGGTGCGACTTTTGGGATTTTAAAATTGAATTCAAGGTTTTTCTTTAAAAAGTTTCATAATTTATGTGACATTTATTTATGTTTGAAACAAAACTGATGACTGTCTGATCTCACACAGCACACTCCCTGCAGGAGTATAAGCGTAACCAGGCAGTGTACACAGAGCACTTGGCCACTCACCAGCTCTGTGCATTTGTTACTTACTCAGATCTCAGTTTCCTCATCTGCACACGGAGAGGATGAAATGCTTACCCGACAGGGGCAATGTGCAGACCATCTTTCTTATCAGTAAACTGTGAAAGGACCAGGGGAGAGCACACCTGGAAAAGCTTAAGCCAGTGCTTGGTAGAGTTGGAACATTTGTTTGTTTCCTTTTTCTTCATCTTCTCTTCCTTCTTCTTATATTTTCATTGCTGAGTCCTAGACAATTAGTTTCTTTGCTCCTCCCCTTCCAAGGTGAAAGACCCTGTTGGAGCAGCTCTGTTAGGGGGTTTTGGTGGCTACTGGCATAAGACGGGGACAGGGAGAAATGTGAATGCTACAGGGCCAGCCAATTGGAGATGTTCTTGAGCTAAAAACCAGGAATCTATCAATGATGTTTGCAGATGAATTAGAGTTGTTACTGAGATGTCCTTGAATAGATAAAATGTAAGTAGTATTAGAGAATTGCTGGAATCACAGGAAAAGCCATTTGCAGAGATTTTTCCAGTTAAATCAGTTAACATTTGAGTTAGGGAAGTCAAAAAAAGATCATGATCAATGAAAGGATTATGGATAAATACCAAAGATCTATGAAAGACTCTTGAGAAAATTAATAAAACCCTCAAATATTTTTAAAAATGATTCATGTACTTTTATTAATGTTCCTGTGAAATCTTACATGAAGTATAGTTGTGTCAAAAACATTATAAACCAGAAAATAAACTTTATATTTTGGCTATATTAATAAGAAATACGTAGGTATAATTATAATTTAAATTTTATTAATTATAAGATAAATTGCAAATTTTTTCAAGATAACATTTTTGCGGTTTTTTTCAAAATTTAGTTTGAGTCTGAATTTTATTTTTTGATTTTTGTTATGGAATTTTCTTCTCTCTTTTAATTGGTTGGGTATCTTATAACTCAGTCTGTTAGCTTTTAAAACTGTTTCATGGTGTTTAGTTTATAGAAGCTGTCTTGTGAGTACCATATCAATGATGTGGCTGAATGATAAGTGCCTTAATTTTTAAGAATTATTTATATCATTTGTATGTTTCATGTGATGGTTAAATCTGCTTTTTTGTAACTATTGACTATATTCGTTCTTAACTATTGACTATATTCGTTCTTAGCCGCTTAGAAGAATGTTGGGGTTTGCAGCTAACAGACATTGTTTTCATGCAAATCAAATAAGGCCCTCGAGGGCCATATGTACAGACTCAAATTCAAGCCAAGGCTTCTAGAACCAAAAACAAACAAATAAGAAAAACAAAAACTTGGGAAACAATTCATCTCCCTACAATTTATAGTCTAGTGTCAGCATGTCATAAAACCATCTCTTCTAGCACTATCCAAATGCTTCTTTTGCTCATTACCTGTTCCAGCAAGCCTACCTTATGCTTCACCTCTTGCTTATAGTGCAGGCATGGTGTCTGCCATTGGTCTGAGAGGCATGCTGCTGCTCCTGCATGCTGCTCCTTCATCTCCCCAGGCCTCTGGCTGAGGACCCCAAAGAGATAAGGAACCTCAAGTAGGTGTAAATATTATTTGAAGAGAGAGGCTAAGTAACAAGAAAGAAAGCCCTAATTTCTCTTCCTTATGTTTTTCATTCATATATATATTCCATATAAACAACTGTGGCAGTGTTTGCTAACTGGCATACAATTCTTAGAAGTCATCCTTTATTTCCAATTATTCTTGCTTTTCGAATCTGACCCTTCTTGAAAAACTACTTGAAGTCCAAATCAAGTAAGTGTCAGCAACAGTTATTACAGATGAGGCAAGGTTACTTGCTTTCCTTAGGTGAATAAATTTATCTTTCGTGCTCATTTGTTTTCAGAGTATTGCATGTACTTACTTTTCTGTGACAGAAGAGAATAACAGAGACTGGATCATGAGAGCCAAGTAAAATTATTGTGGAAGAAGACACAATTGCCTCATTTTATAGACATTTATCTTGTCTCAATTTTCTATCAGATGAAGAATTTGAATCAAAGGCCTTTTGAAGGTTTTCTTACTTTGCAGTCTTCATGCTAGCATGGCTGTAAGCCAATACTGTTTGTTAAAGTTACTTTGAACATGAAATTTGTATGGAGTGGCCCTGCTTTGCTTCTTAAATGTCACTTCACTTCTGAGTCGAGATGGAAACTAAAGAGACATTTCAATCCAAGAGGTTTAGGTCTGAGCATTGTCAAAGAAGTACAAACATTGTTGTTCTGTGAAATAGCTATTTATTCTGAAATAAAGAACAAACATAATATAGAATGATGTGGGATAAGTCATTTTTTAAAATGCTAATAAGTCATTTCTACAAAAAGGAGTAGATTTCAAAAGATGATATACATAACTCTATATTATTCCCATGAATTGTTTGCTCTTCCATGTATTGACTGTATTGAATTTGATACTTTCCCAGAACAGAAAGCTTGATCTTTCTCCGTTATATCCCTCCTCTTCCCACACCACCTCTTATCACAGAGGCAATAATCATACACAGCAGTCCCTACAAACAGGCAGGCAGAGAAGACACTCTTAAGATGTGTCAGAAGGGAGACAAGCTAGTATACCACGTAATTTCTGTCTCCTTAACTGGCCTCTGTGCTGTTACCTTATGTTTACCTAGTATGCATGTTCTTGAAAAACATAAGTTGAAGAGTTTAATCATTCCTGAGAATCTGGAATTATGGCAGAAGGAATAAAAGAACTAGGCTCATTATGTGCTAAATTTATAAATGAAAAGATATCTTACTGTCTAACTGTGGAGTAGCTCAGTTTCCCTCCTTACCTCTTCAGAAAATGTCGACTGAACTTCTCTTATGTACTAGGTACCACTTTAGACCCTTGTGGAAGAGACAGAATATAAGACTTATCTTTAAAAGCTCACAGTTGTGATGAGTAAGCTAAAAACTGCAGTGGAGTGGAGTGTGAGCGGGTGGGCTCTGCAAGAGCTGGTCCGGGGGCACCAAAGAGAGAGAGGCCCCGGCAGGGGAGGGCTCAGGAACCGTGCCACTGGCTGAGACTTGGAGGGCCAAACAGGTGGGCAGCAACATGTGGATACAGAAGTTTCTCACAAAGAGAAGAGGATGTTCAGAGAAGGAGAAGAGACTTGCATGTGCTGAGGGATCCGCACGCAGTAGGGTGTCACTGGAGAGGAGTGTGGAGGGGACAGGGCAGGAGGAGACACTGGGAACCTGGTAGGCGACAGACAGATCACACAGGAACCTTAGGGCCAGTTGGCAGATTATAGCCAGTTTATAGAAAGAGAGGGTCGTAGTTGGATTTGCCTTTAGAAATCATAAAGTTTTAGTACAGATTCTGGGGGGAAAGGGACTCGGGGCAAGAAGAGCCCTCGGTAGCAATGACAGTCCAGAAAAGAGAATTATCAGGGCCTGGGCCACATGAGCTCATTTGTAGAGTTAGGACTTGTGCATCTGTCAGGACTCTGGGTTTAGAAATGACGAAAAACTTATGCCAGGTTTATGAAGAATAGATAGAGATAGACATAAGTTTGTATGGGTTTAACTCAAGTATGGGACTGGCAGGGGTATCTGATCTCAGGAACAGCTGTACCCAGACACTCAGATTTCTTCAAGGTTCCTCCTCTTTGTCTCTTATCTCCATTTGACTTTCTGTCTTGGCCTCATCTATCTATCTATCTTTCTTTCTGTCTGTCTGTCTGTCTGTCTTCCTCCCTTCCCTTCCCTTCCCCTTCCCCTTCCCTTCTCTTTTCCTTTTTCCTTTTCCCTTCCCTTCCCTTCCCTTCCCTTTTTCCTTCCCTTCCCTTTTTCCTTCCCTCCCCTTTTTCCTTCCCTCCCCTTTTTCCTTCCCTTCCCTTTTTCCTTCCCTTCCCTTCCCTTTCCTTTGATAGGGTCTGTCTCTGTTGCCCAGGCTGGAGTGCAATGATGTGATCATAGCTCACTGCAACCTCCAACTCTTGGGCTCAAGCAATCCTCCTGCCTTGGCTGCCCAGGTAGCTGGGACTACAGGTGCACATATCCATGTGTGGCCAATTTTTAAATTTTTTTGTAAAGTCGGGGTCTTGCTATGTTTCCCAGGCTAGTCTAGAACACCTGGGCTCAAGCAGTCCTCCCACATTGGCCTCTTCAAGTGCTGGGAACTCCATTTGGAAAAGGCCTGGGGAAGAGCTTTAATTGGCCTACCTTGACCAGTACCCACTTCCTCGACCATTCATTGTAGCCAGGAGAGTGTGGTCCTTTGAGCCAGCTCAGGTTAGGCTTATACTCTTCATTTAATCAGTGCGGTCGAAATGGCAGGGTCAGGCGCTCCCACTAGGACTGTGCATAGAAGGGAAGAACACAACAGTGCCCTTCAGGGGAATCTACGTATTAGACAGCCACCCCGATTATGGCCTCCTAGGGGCTGGATATGGGAGTTATTTAGGACTGCTTAAGAAATAGTCAGTGGATTTCCTGAGCAGTTGACTGATGGAAGAATGTGAAAAGAATCAGAGGAGACTCCCAGGCCACTGGGAGGAGGGTGGGGCCATTCCCCAATCAATGCCATCCAGAAAGTCTTGTCAACTTGGAATAAAAGGGGAAGTGAATGAGAGTAAAGGTTGTATCCCCTGAGGGGAAGAGGAGGGTGGCCTACCTGGGAAGTTGCAGGTTACATAATGTGATGACCAGCCCATGCAAACTTAGCTTGAGATGAGAGTCGTCAGGGTAGGTGTGTGATGGTTCTCCGGCGCTGGGCCACAGCATAAGAGCAAGGGCAGTAGGATAGGGCTGAATTGTGTAGTCAGGGTTGGGCACTTGTTTAGGATTTGAGGGCAGAATCAAAGTCCTCAGAAAGAACATCTGGACACTGCCGGCCTGCATTTGCGTCCTCCCTGCCTCTCCCCTGCGCCCTGGGTGAGCTGTCTGTGGAGTTCCTGTTACCGCCTCACCGAGACTGGACAGTAGCGGTGCTCACCTTTCTCCTGGGACTTCTCCCTCATCACTAGATCTTTCCCGCACCATATAAAGATGCTGCTTTCTCTCCTGTCTTGAAATAAAATCCTCCTAATCTCACGCCTTCTCTACCGTACAACAAAAGTGTTCCGAATAGTTGTCTGTGCTTGATGTCTCTGAAATCTCGCCTCCGCTCTCTCTTGAACCCTCTCTGCCCTTGGACTGCCGTCCGCATTCCTGGGAAGCGCTCTGGTCAGGGTCCCTGGTTGCCTTCATGCTGCTGCACTGCACGGCCACTTCTCTGTCTTCCTCCTCTGACCCGCCAGGTGCGGCGGCAACTCCCCCTGTACACCCGCTTCCCAGACTCTCCATCCCGCCACACAGCGCTTCCCTTTGGCCTCGCTGCTCTCTCCTTTCCCAGCCTCGCCTCTGCTCCTCTCCTCTGCCTGACCTCTGAACGGTGTAGTGTCTACACATTTGGTCCTTTGACCATTTCCGTTTTTTTGCTCATGTCCCTTCCTTGGTGGTCTCAGCCTGTGTCAGGACTGGAAACACCATCCACATGGCTGGTTCCCACATGGGTGCTTTTCAGCCCAGACCCTCCTCTGCAGGCCAGGCTCATGGATTCACTCTGACAGATGAAGCCTCACCTTTATCTCATCAAGATTTAAATATTTCATGTTTATTAGTTCCCTGATATTTTAGTTAGTGTATCAAATGAATAGAGATACTTATAACATCATAGTGTATCTGAGGGTAAGGTTAGCTTTATATATAAATCTGTTTTGATTTTGTGGAATTTTGCCTTTGTTAAGGTGGTTTTGTTTGACTAAGGCGTTGGTTCTCAACTGGAGCAGTTTTTTCTCCCCAGGGGGAAGTTTGCAACACATTCTTGGTTGTCATAATTGAAGAGTGCTACTGGTTTCTAGCAGGTAAAAGCCAAGGATACTGCTAAACACTCTGTTATGCACGGGACGGCCCCAACAAAAAGGAATTCTTCAGCCCCAAATGTTAATAGTGTCAAACTTGAGAAACCCTGAAATGAAGATGTATGAATTTGAATTATCTCAATATCTAGCAGAAAATGCATTGAACATTTGATGCAAATAGCAAAGTAGTTTGAACCTTTCTCTTTACACATATATTTAAAGAGGTTTAAATAGTTGCCAAAAGGTGGTGGCTGTCCCCAACAAATGTACATTGTAAATTGTCCTCTTTTAAGCCTGAGAACCTTTTAAACGTGCCCACTGGATCTTGAGTACCTGCAGTTAAATCGTGTTGCTCTTGGCAGGGCTTGGTGAGCAAATGAGGTATGATCTCTCTGATCTCAGCAGTCTCCTCAGTCAGTCATGACCTTCCCAGTGTCTCTTCTTTCTACACTGTGTCTGCCCTGAGCCATGGCCCAGGCAGTTCTCAGTGGGGAGGCCAGAGATCACCACAGGGAAAAATGCAGGGCCCCAAGAGAGAAGTTCATGAGGGGTTCAGGATAAATTGGAATGATTTCTATTTTCCAGTGAATACCATCCAAACTGTCTTTGTACTTTATCTGACTCCAAAAATATCTTTAAATCAAAAGCTTTTGGATGAAGTACTGTGAAATGGAACAGAATTTTTATTAGGGCAATTCCAGTTACTTCAAATACCATTTGGATGCTGATGGATGAATTTTCCCATATATGTGTGTATGCACGTACATACACAATCATGTACACGTACACATGCTAACAATAAAAATTACCACACACTCAGCATGCCATAGTTTCTTATGGGTTAGACAGTATAATTTTAGGGCCACAAGAAATGTACGATTGACAAAGAGATAAATTTGTGTACTGCGGGAGACAGCAGGCTTGTCCCTAGGAGGACTTAATGTGCCTCCTCCAGCATTTCTTCCCGCATCTCCCCTGTGTCACCACAGGGCACCCAAGGTTGCATTTTGTCTTTAAGAAAAAGAATCTCCAGTGAAGTAACGAATGTGGAAAGATTGCAACTTAAAAGTTGATTAAATTCATTACTTTTAATAAGTATGCTACTGTTCACATCTTAAAGGCAATTACATTGTCTTGAGCTTAATGTTGGCAATTTAAGGTGTATGTTTCATAAATTCAATCAGTTCATTCAACCTTTGTTGTAGAAGATATTTCACTGTGGGGTTATTGGTGTACTTTATGATATTATCATAGAAAGTTTGAATTAACAATGACTATGTATCTATATGACCACGTGCACACACACCGATGTGAGGATTAAACACAAGAACAAAGCCAGGAAATTAAGAGTTTGGCTTTGGTTCTGTATCTGAGCCGCCTCCTAGTGTGTTGGTGCTGAAAGGTCTCACAGCAGTCTTGATCGTGTGTCTTCACAGGAAGTGAGGCCCAGCATAAAGGGTAGCAGCACAAAGACAAGATGATCTTATGATTCAGAATTTCATATAGAAAAAAGTGTAGTTTGCCTGGTATGTGAAAAAAAAGCATTGCAAAGGATTGTATGTGAGTCAGAGAGATTTGGGCAAAAAAGTGAGATGAATTTTACATATATATATATATATACACACACATACATACACACACACACACATAGACTCATTATACACACATACCCCATATAAAATAAAATATAAAAATCAAAATTTTATGAATGTCTAAAGAGAAAATAAAACTAAATATGTTTGTGGTGGCACAATTATTCACTTTATATCCAGGTGTACAAAGCAAATGCAGTTTCTTTATTTCTTTAGATCTATTGATACCTTCCTGACCAGCCCCCTCCTGCTGGTAGGTGGAGCACTAAGGACACCAGAGTAAGTCGAATCATGCTCCCTTAGGGTAAAGCAGTAACTCTCATAGGCTTTTAGGGAACACTCAGCCTCTTTAATCAGTGGATGGCAACAAAGTAGAAGAGCAGAGCATTGTTATCCTGGGCATTCTGGAAAGGGGGATGAAGATCTCAGGTATCAGTATATCCTGGCTCCCAAGATAAACACACTGACCCTCTCGGAAGGAAATCATCATTCTCTGGTCTCCAGAAAATTAAGACTACTAAACACAAATTCCTAGTAAATGCACAAGGAAACAAACCACCGTCAGTAAAAGTTAACAGAAATATCAAATAAGAAATTTTTCCTCTAAGAACTTCAAATATTGGAATTATTAAATTCAGAATATAAAATTGCTAAAACATGTTAAAATAAGAATGACAGTAGAAAAAATAAGAAGCAAACAACAGAATATAAAGATCCCCAAGGCAATCACTGCAGCATCAAAAATAAACAAATGGGATCTGATC
>VBSM01000373.1:1576344-1604197 GCA_008086735.1 Cheirogaleus medius | reverse complement strand
AAAAAAAAAAAAATACCCAGCCACATTTGAAAAAGAACCAAAGAGAACTTTAGATATTCAAAAAAATGATTGAAATAAAAAATTACATGGCTTACCTAAAGATTGAATTAGATTGCTGAAGGACAATTATATGCATTTAGCAAAACTATCTTTCAAGTCTGAGCCAGATAATTTCTGTACATTAAAAGAACTTCTAAAGAATACATTTTAAAAAGGGAAATTATGTCAGAAGAAAGATGCAAGAATGAATGATAAGAAAGGAAACTGGTAAACACAGGAATACACACAGCATTTTCAGTCTGAAATTATGAATAGATGTATATTCTCTAAAGAAAGAGACCCAGGGAGCCATTCAAATTAACTGAGGCAAACTTGCAGTGCTAAAACAGAGGGGAAACTTATTTTATCACCTGTTAGTTAATCTTGTGTAAGTGGCAACCCTGTTTGACTATTGTGTTCATGAAACAGATAATTACTCTTAAGGTGATACTTAAGTAAGGAAACAATGCCCCATTTATTTTTATTATATATCTCAACTATTATAACCCTTTATTCTTACAGTCGGTTGGGTGGTAGCCCCCAGAAAGATATGTCCACATCCTAATTCCTGGAACCTGTGGAAGTGACCTTATTATTTGGGAAAAGGGTCTTTGCAGTAATAATTAAGTTAATGATCTTGAGATGAAGAGATCATCCTTGATTATCAAGGTGGGCCCTAATCCAGTGACAGACGTCCTCATAATAAACAGAAGAGGCAAAGACACAGAGACACAGAGGAGAAGCCGATGTGAAGAGAGAGAGATGGCCACAAGCCAAGGAACATTTGCAGCCATCATCTGCTTAAGAGGCATAGAAAGGTTCTCCCCGAGATCAGGAGATCTGGATTTCAGGCTTCTAGCTTCCAGAACTGTGAGGCAATTTTTTTTTTTTTTAGAACAGCATCTTGCTCTGTCACCCAGGCTAGACTAATGCAGTGGTGCAATGGCACCTCACTGCAACCTCAAACTCCTGGTTCAAGCAGTTAGCTTCCTCAGTAGCTACAAGCGTGCACCACCACACTCAGCTAATTTTTTTTATTTTTTGTAGAGACAGGGTCCCACTGTGTTGCTCAGGCTGGTCTTGAACTCCTGGTCTCAAGCGATTCTCCTATCTCAGCCTCCCAAAGTGCTAGGATGATAGGTGTGAGCCACCCTGCCCAGCCAGTTTTTGTTGTTTTAAGCTACCCAGTTTGTAGTAGTTTGTTGTGGCAGCCCTAGGAAACTATTGCAGTCCTTAAAAGTTAATTTATATTTTTTTTCAAAAAGCAAAACTTAAATTTGAAGGGGTGGTTGAATGTCTGCTATAACATGATGAAGCTAGTTTTTCTAGGTATGCTATATTCCCTCATTTCTCTTCAAGACTGTATCTTGGTATAGTCATGTATCGCTTAATGACAGGGGTACTTTCTGAGAAACTTGCTGTTAGGCAATTTCATCATTGTGTGAACATTATAGAGTGTACTTGTACAAACCTAGATGATGTAGCCTACTCCACACCTAGTCTATATGGTATAGCCTATTGCTCCTTGGCCACAAAGCTGCATGGCACTCTTACTGACTGTAGGCAACTGTGTAAGTTTTTATGTATCTAAATATATCCACACAGAGAAGAGTACAGTAAACGTACTGTATAAAAGATAAAAATGATACACCTGTTTAGGACACCTCCATTGTCATCTTAAGGGTCCACTGTCCTTAATGTAGTCTATCCCTGAACTAAACATCATTATGTGTCACATGACTGTATATGTAACACGGATGTGGCTTATATGCCCTGATTTTGACAAAGGGGCATCTGGCATCCTCAGACCTATGTGTTATACTCTGGTCTTGCCTCCTGGTCTTCACTGCAGACTCTCTGGTCTGAGCTTCTCCCTTGCCTGGTGGCCATAGGGCACATAAGACTAGTCCCAAGCCTGGTTCTTCCTTTGTCGGCCATTGATAAAATTCACAGGCTTTGCTTTCCCCAAGATCCTGCGGTGAACCAGCTTTACTGCTAGGTGGTCTCACCTCCAAGCCTCAATTACAGGATACCCTCCCCTCACATTTCAGGACCAGCCGAGGGTCCGTGCAGGCCAGCTGGCCCTCTTGCCACTGTTTGTGCCCATGGGAAAGTCTTGCTTCACTGCTTATTGTAGCGTGATGCAGCTGCCCCAGCTTTGCATCTGAATAATTTCTAAAATTATGTAGAAAATTATTTTTCTCCATGAAACCTTGCTTTCAAACATAATTTCTTATTACACAGTCCTATTTTGAATGATGGGTTTGAATAGTAACTATGTTTTTTTAATTTAATATAGCTTTCTCCAACCTTGGGCTTACTATGGAAAAGGTCATGTAAAGAAAATGCAAAAGAAAAAAGAAGGCACACTGTTTAAAAATATTTATTACAATAAAAATATCCAATGGCAGCAAACATTTATAATGAGAGAAATACTTTATGTTGATTCAGTGTTCTATAGTCTTTGAAAGGTAGTAGTTATTTGATCCTTGGTGTGGATTGTGATCCCACTTAATGAGTAAGACAACTGACAACTTAAAAACGCTTGCTCAAGATAATAACACTGACAAAAGCAATAGAATTATGAATAACATAATGTGTTAGCTTTAGTTCCTTGGATGAAGATCTCGTCCTTTGTCTCAGCCTGGACATTAGAGCTGACCCTGTTTCCAGAGGCTTCCATACTTACTCCCAGCCCAGGCTCCTCCGCACTCAGCCGCAATTTGTGCTCTGGAGTTTCCCCTTCACCTGGGGTTTTCCTCTGAGTCTCAGCTTTGGATTTAAGGAAATAGTAACAGTACTATTTTACCCAGCCTATATTGGTGTTTTTTAATGTGGCAGTTCTTCTTGCTTGCCGTATTGCCTGCACTGAAGTTCTATTCTTTGTATTCTATCAACGCTAGCACAACTCATGATCTCAATCTTAGAACTGTTTAAACTGAAAACCTACGCAATTGCTCTCTTTCTTATGAATATATATTGTGGGTGCTCTCTTTTTCCTATGTTAATGAATTTGTATTGAAAAAGTAACACCAAAATGATTTTAGAAAATTTTTTTAGTGTTTCCTGTGTGTGAATCCATGCACCTGCTATTGTCAATGGCTGTTTATTTAGATCTGTTGTCAATCTCAGACTTTCAAAATCAGAGAATTAAGAGACATAGTCATAAAAGAACTAAGAAATCTTAACTTTTCATTTAGACTTAATTATAGATACCATTAACATTTTAATGTAATACTTTTAATAATGGTTCATTAACACTTACAGAGTACTTACTAAAAATCATTACCTGGATTTTTTTCCTTTAAACATCAAACCAACCTGTTAATTACCATTATTTTCCTTATTTTAGAAAAAAGGACATGATAATATTCCTTATATTTACATAGTGATTTATGTTCTACCGTGCCATTTCATCTACATTAGTGTACCCTGTGATTTGGCATGGCAAGTATTAATATGCAAGTAGTTTACAAAGGAGACTCTAATGTCAGAGGTGTTAAATAGTTTGTGTAAGATAGCATAGTTAGTAACTAACAGACTGGGATGACCTTTCTTAGTCCTGTGCCTAACTAGGGTCTTCTAGTTTAAGGTTCTTAGAAAGCAAGTATGTATTTAAAATAATTATGGGGGTTGCATTATCCATATGTGTTGTAATTCACAACCACTGAAGTCATCTCATTGCAGGAGGGATTCCTCTTGCATTGCACTGTGGTTTAGTGGAACAGAGAAGCTTAGGCTTCTCTGTGCCTCTCTTTCTTCACCTCTCACTTTGGATGGCTGGGCAGTTACCTCTGTGCTCTCCTCTCTCATATTCTATGCTTTTATATAATTCTGTCCTACAAACAGCAATCTTACGATATATGCAGTAAAAATGAGAGTGAATTTTTAAAAAATCCTTTTAAGCCCCTCCTAAGAATTAACTAGGGAAACATAGGATCGCTAAAATGTTTAAAATTAATCTGAAAGTGAAATTAGAAAGACAATTCCATTTATAGTAACATAAAAAAGAGTAAACTTTTTAGGAGTAAATTTAACTGAAGAAGTGCAAAAATCATTCTCTGAAAACTAAACATTGTTGAAAGAAATTTTTAAAAGCCTAAATAAATGGAAAGACATCTGTGTTCATGTATCTGAAGACATAGGATATAAACAGTACCTATATTGATCTGCAGATTCAACATAATCCCTATCAAAATCCCAGCTGGCATTTTTGCAGAAATCCACAAGCTAATCCCAAAATCCATACAGAAATTCAAGGTACAGAGGATAGCTAAAACAATCTTTAAAAAGAATAAAGTTGGAAAGCTCATACTTAACAGATTTTAAAACTTACTGTAAAGCTACAATAATCAAGACTGTGTAGTACTGGCTTAAGGATAGACATAAAGATCGATGGAATAGAATCAAAGTCAGAAATCATCCTTCACATTTATGATCAATTTATTTTTATGATAAAGGTGCCAAGACAATTCAGTGGGGAAAGAATAACCTAAATAAATAGTACCGAAACAGCCGGACATCCACATGCAGATGAAGTTGGACTCTTTCATCACACTATTCACAAAAACTTACCGAAAATGGCTCAAAAATCCAAATATAAAAACAAAAATTATAAAATTTACAAAAGAAAATATAGGGGTAAGTCTTCATTGCCTTGAGTTAACAAAGCCTTCTTGGATATGACACCAAAAGCACACACTCCAAATGTAAAAGTAGACAATTGGACTTCATCAAAATTAAAAAACATTTTTGCTTCAAAGGGCACTATCAAGAAAGTAAAAAGACAACCTACAGAATGAGAGAAAATATTTGCAAATTATATATCTGATAAGGGACTTGGATCCAGAATATATAAAGAACTCCTACAACTCTATATAAAAAGATAAGTAACCCAATTAAAAAAATAGGCAAAGGATCTGAATAGACATTTCTCCAAAGAAGATATACAAATAGCCAGTAAGGATATGGAAAGATTGATGCTCCATATCATTAGTTATCAGAGAAATGCAAATCAAAACCACAGTGAGATACCACTAGGTACCCATTAGGATGACTACAGTCAAACAGACCACATAGCAAGTGTTGGGCAGGATGTGCAGAAATTGGAACTCTGTTTCATGGCTGGTAGGAATGTAAAATGTTGCAGCCACTTTGGAAAACAGTCTACAGTTCTTCAATAGGTTAACCATGGAGTTACCGCATGATCCAGCAATTCCACCTCTATGTATATACCCCAAAGAAATTAAATCATGGCCACACAAATACTTGTACATGAATGTTTAGCATCATTCACAATAGCCAAAAGGTAGAAACAACCCCAATGTTCCTCTGCTAATGACTGGATACATAAAATGTGGTATATCCATGTAACAGAATATTATCTGGCTATAAAAAAAGGAATGACATACTGATTCAAGCTACAACGTGGATGAACCTTGTAAACGTTATGAAAGAAGCCAGTCACAGAAGACCAGATGTTATATGATTCCATTTATATGAAGTATCTGGAATAGGCAAATCTATAGAGATAAAAAGTAGATTAGTAGTTGCCTAGGGCTTCGGAGCTTGGGGAGAAATGATGAGTGGCTGCTAAAGGGTACAGGGTTTCATTTTTGGGATGATTAAAATGTTCTAAAGTTGATTGTGGTGATGGCTGTACAACTCTATGAATATACTAAAAGCCATTGAAATGTATACTTTAAGTGAGTTGTATGGTATGTGAATTATATCTCAATATAGCTGTTCTAAATAATAACTGTTAAAATTAAATTTTAAGTACTAGAAATTTTCATTAATTTTGTCTAGTTGTCTGAGAACTTTTGGATACAGATAAAAGAATGGATACCTACTTATAGCATGACATTGTAGTTCCAATAATGTAATAGCCTGGGCTTTGCAGTAACATAAATCTTGATTTGAATCCTGTTTTAGAATGGCCAGTTTACATAGCTTCTCTGAACCTCAGGTTCTTCATGTACAAAATGGCAGTAGTAATATTAATAGTTGTTAGCCCATGGATTGCTCTGAAAATTAAATGCTATCCTACCTGAAGACCTTAGCACAGTGCTAACAGGATAGCCATCATAGGACGTGCCATGATCAGAGTAAGGTTGTGGTAAGGGTTAAACGAGAAATGCCGCTCTACAACTTTGCACTTGCTACTCCTTCTGCCTGGGATACCATCCTGTTTCACATCTTGATTAATACCTTCATGCCCTCACTGTGAGATTCAATCCAGTGGTCATTTCTTAGGTGCCGTGTCCAGCTACCACGTTACAGCCCCACTCTTTCCTTCCTTGCAAACCGGCATTTTGCTGGGTTCAGCACTGGGCTGTGGGCCCGTCTGCCCCTCCGTGTGATGCCCGAGAGCCGGACCTGCTGCTTCACTCCTTGATCCCCAACACGTGGCTCAGTGCTTGGTGCTTGGCAAGTGCTCCGTTAATACTGGGCAAAAGAATAATGAATTATTTTAACAAGCCGTAGGCTTTTATTGGACTTCTAAACATTAGATTACTGGTGAATAGGTTAATCCAAATTATTTTGTGCTGGGAACTTCATCTAATAATTTGGCACCACTGCTGTACTACTTTACCTAGTATGAGTTGAGATAATAGTATAGTACTGAAGCTGAAGTAAAGATAAACATCAAAAAACCCAAATTTAATTATACATTTAAATTTAATTGTTGTAAGTCAACAGAAATTGGAAAATAAAAAATTTACTAATTAGTCATAGATTTAGAAGAATTGTATCCAGTAAGTGTTTTTTCATTTTGAAAGGCTCTTTTTTGAAGTACCTCTGTAATGTTTTATAAACTTCTGTGGAAAGTTGAAACTTTAGATTTCTTTATGTACCCTATGAATTGATAAGGGAAATTAAAATTTGGATTTCCATGGGAGTCTCATTGTATTTTTTCATGACATGGCATTGGTATAAATGTTATACTGAGTCTGTGTATTAAGTGAATCCAATACATGTTAGAACTTTCGCTAGGTCATATTCTTGCCAAAATTTAGAAAACCTGTGTCCTCTTTATTCTCATGCCAGTACTCTATAAGCCAAAAGCTTCCATCCTCACACTGCCTCCCTACTTCACTTGCAAAAGAACCAAGGTAAAGTTATTGATATATGGTAAATTATAATATTAATGTATCTAAACTGCAAGAAGCCATTCTTAACGAGCTCATATATGTATACTGCCTTGAGAATTTGGCATGGAATGGTGTTCTTTGATAACCTTACCTAGGTATAGGGCTTGGATACAATTATCTCAGAAGTACTTTTTAATTTTTTGATCTTATAAAAGTAAATAGAAGCTTTCATTAAAGACCAGAGAATATTAAAGCAATTTCTGTACTTTCTTCAGTGTATGATACCTCTCATCCAATCATTTAAAAATATTTATGCAACATTCAACGGCCATTTCTGCAGATAATACTGTAATGGAGGCAGAAGGTGGCGTTGCAGTGAGCACAGCATCGTGAAGAGAGACTCTGACTAGGGACCGTGCCGCACTCTTACGTGGATGGCTGTGTAGGTTTCTAAATAAGAGTGATCACCACTTATTTTAAGAGAAAGTCAGCTCAAATAAATTCCTTTTTTGTTTCCATTAACTAGTTATACTCAGTGAACTAAGCTACTTTCTCCCCTCTCTCCATGAGCCCCAAAACAGTTTTATTAATAGAAATCTATGAATCCTAGCACTTTGGGGGGCCAAGGCGGGAGGATTGCTTGAGCTCGAGGCCAGCCTGAGCAAGAGTGAGACCCCATCTCTACTACAAATAGAAAGAAATTAGCCAAACAACTAAAAATAGAAAAAATTAGCCGGGTGTGGTGGTGTTTGCCTGTAGTCCCAGCTACTCGGGAGGCTGAGGCAGGAGGATCGCTTGAGCCCAGGAGTTTGAGGTTGCTGTGAGCTAGACTGAGGCCACAGCTCTCTAGCTCAGGCAACAGAGTTAGACTCTATCTCAAAAAAAAAATAAAATAAAAGGAATCTATGATGTTTGTGTTCTTAAAAATAAATCAAGGTGGTCTTAGATGTCTGTCGTCCATCCCAACATTTCCCTTTATACAGCCCTTTTGAATATTCTATTTAAAAACTGGCCTTCTGACAGCTTTTCTTTAGCGTAGTGCCTGTGTTGCATATTAAAGTGGCAAATTAGGAATGTTAAGACATCCTCCAGAGAAAAATATTTGTTATGAAAGTAGAGCTGATGTGACACTTAGAACTAGAGCTTTTTAACTTGTCTAAATGACAGATAATGATCTTTTCTTTTATTATTTTATTTATTTATTTATTGAGACAGAGTCTCACTCTGTTGCCCAGGCTACCGTGCCGTGGCGTCAGCCTAGCTCACAGCAACCTCCAACTCCTGGGCTCAAGCAGTTGTCCTGCCTCAGCCTCCCAACTTTTATTATTTTAAATGGGTGGGGAGGGCAAGAAATACCCAGACACTGAGATTGGGTTTGGTTTACCAAACCATTAAATTAAATGTCAAATGTACTCCACTGATAATACATGTTTTGCTTCTTTTTAGGAGCTAATTTTGTTACTCGAAAAATTAGCCGGTCAGTAGCTAAGATTTACCTTGGACAACTGGAATGCTTCAGTTTGGGAAACCTGGATGCCAAAAGAGATTGGGGCCATGCCAAGGACTATGTGGAGGTAGGAACTGACTCATTACATTCTTTAATATACCTGTATTCGTTGATGTTTTCCATGCCGGGACTACAGTGCATGACTACTGAGAGGTGGCACACAAACCTTTGCTAATGCAGGTGTTGGAACTCATACTACTTTGAATTAAGGCTTGATGGTTTAGGAGCACATGTGGCTTACACTGAATGTTACTTGGATGAGGAAATCCTTCACAAATATTCCTTTATTTTTTAAAAACAAAAATGCTGGTCAGTGCTGTGGATGATGGTAGATGGAAGGAAGTTTGAGTGATGCTCCTCCTTCCTCCCTAAAGCTTCTTATCACTCATCCCCTTTCACCTTCCCCCTGTTCTTCCCTAATACACACATGACTAACTGAAAGAATTTGGGGGCTATAAAAGTATTAGTTCTCAGATCTTTAATAAATACTACCCAATTTCAATTTATGTAACCCAGATCCTTCAGATTTACATTATTCTACTAAATTCTACCAAGCGTAGTATTCTTATGGAACTCCTGCTTTCTGCCACCAGAGTCTGATTAATATACCACATGCTTCTTAACGTGTTACATTGCACACCATTGAGAGAGAGACAGACAGACAGACAGACAAATGTTAATAATGATACTATTGCAGAATAATGGATAGAATTAAAGGGAAGTTTAGATTTTCATCCTTGGGATTCCTATATGCATTAAGTTTTGTTTTGGGTTACATATGTATGTATGATTTTTATAGATAAATGATTACATTTTACTTCCCCTGATCAGCATGTTTTTATTTTCAACTTTTATTTTTTTAATTTTAATTAATTTATTTTCTTTTTTTAAATTTTAGAATATTATGGGGGTACCAACATTTTGTTTACATATATTGCCTTTGCATCACCCAAGCCAGAGCTACAAGCGTGCCCATCCCCAGACAGTGCGCTGCACACCCATTAGTTATGAATTTACCCTTCCCCTCAACCCCTCGCCTATCTACCTGGCACCTGATGAATGTTACTACCATGTGAGCACCTAAGTGCTGATCAGTTAATACCAATTTGATGGTGAGTACATGTGGTGCTTGTTTTTCCATTCTTGTGACACTTCACTTCGAAGAATGGGCTCCAGTTCCACCCAGGATAATATGAGGTGCTAGTCGACCATTGTTTTTTATGGTTGAGTAGTATTCCGTGGCATACATATACCACATTTTATTAATCCATTCATGTATTGATGGACACTTGGGTTGTTTCCACATCTTTGCAACTGTGAATTGTGTTGCCATAAACATACAAGTGCAGATGTCTTTATTATAAAATGGCTTTTTTTCTTTTGGGTAGATGCCTAGTAGTGGGATTGCTGGATCAAATGGTATTTCTATTTTTAGTTCTTTGAGATATCTCTAAATTACTTTAAAAAGGGGTTGTACTAATTTGCAGTCCCACCAGCAGTGTAAGAGTTCCTATTTCTCCGCATCCACACTAGCATTTGTTGTTTTGGGACTTTTTGATAAAGGCCATTCTTATTGGAGTTTAGCGATATTTCATTGTGGTTTTGATTTGCATTTCCTTGGTGATTAGAGATGTTGAGCATCTGCTGTTGAGCATTTGCTGGCCATTATTCTGTCTTCTTTTGCAAAGTTTCTGTTCATGTCCTTTGCCCACTTTTTAATGGCGTTGTTTGATTTTTTCTTGTTAATTTTCTTAAGTTCTATATAGATTCTGGTTCTGTGGCCAAGCATGGAATGAGCATGGTAGTGATGTCCTTTTTCCTGGTATTGCCTGTCCTTATTCAGGTGCTCACAGATTTCCTGTGCTCAGACAACTATTTCTGTCCTGAATAATTCCTCTATGGGAAACCAGATCTGTTTTCCTTGGATCTGGCTTCCTTGTTCAACCATGTGATTCAAAAAGAAATTTGAACATTTAGAAAAGAAAGCAAATAAATTCTCTTGCTAATGCAGGTGTTAGCTTCGCTTGTGATTTTATGTTTGTTTATAACAATTAAAAATGTATGTGTACTTGAGCATCTAATACTGATTTATATTATGGACAAAAAAGTTCTGATTTTAAATTTTGAACAGTGCAACATTTAGATCTTTTAAATATGTTCTTCTAACCTATGACAAAGAAGCAAATTTTATGGCAGTAGTCATTAGGTATATTTTAATAATATTACATCAAAAAATATATAGGTCCACACTTGTGAAAATTATAAGAGAATAAGAGAAAGGAAATGTTGGCAGGAAAAGCTGAAACTTTATTTTCTCTAACCTAGTAGCCCTTCCTACCAAAAAATATGAAGCCAGTTTTGTGAAAATAAATATATTGTTTTTTCAATAATATCATTTTGTTGTATGGCCTTTTAGGTATCTGCATATACTTAGAGCTATATAGTAAGCTATGTCGGTACTCCTCTCTATCCAAAATCTTCTCCAGATTCAAGAACCAAATAGATTAAGTTTTATTCTTTTTTTTTTTTTGTTTGCACTTAGGTGAAAAAGAACTTTGTATTGGAATTCAGAAATCAAATAGATTTTGATTATAGAGAAATACTGTACCAAAATGTTGATAGATTTTTGTCATTGGTTATGTTTATTTTCTTCTTTATACTGTCTATATTTTCCATGTATTGAAATAAACCTTTGCAATGCAGGTGGGGAGAATGACATTTTAAAAATAGACCCCAAAAAATCTAATGAAAAGAGTGAGGCTGTTAAGTAATGAGAAAGTCTTTTGTAAACCAGTGGATCTGAAAAAAAGACTGGCTTTTCACTTCTCAAATGCCCAGGCTAGCACTGCTGCAGGGGGTAGTCCAGATCTTGGCACAAAGGGCCCATGTTTGAATTCATATAAAATAAAAATATTTTACAAACATTTTGCTCAAATACTTCAAAAAGGTCATCCCAAATTAAGTCATTTTTACTATTGCTTGACAAGATGATGTCAGTACAGTATGCCCAGAAGCCAAAATTCCACACAAATAGAGTAAGACACTCTAGCTTTTTAATAGAAATGTGAAACTGTTAGATTCCATAGAGAGACATGTAGAAAGTTAAGTCATTCTTCTTGGCATACAAGACTTGGTTTGCTCTACAAGTAAGTGGGTTTTGTGTATTAAGGGTTCTCCTGGGGTTCTAATATGTTGATAATGTAAGAAGCATTTTATAGTTCTCATTTACGTGTTCTGAAGGAACTCTAAATTTCTTGATTGCTGAAAAGGTACCATTTATTAAGTAAGAATTTATAAATTGCTACTCTCCATTTTAAGAAATATTATCATTCCTTGCCATTTTAAATGTATTAAAATAAGGTTACTTCAGAGATTTATGACTAAAAGTAAATTTGTTGCCAAAATTAAAGTCAAGGTCATAAAAATGAAAAAAGAGAAGCATTGTTTATTTAAAACACTTGTAACCTGACAGTGTAAGTAGCTTTAGAATAAAGATGTTTGCAAATATGGATCAAACAAGCCATAATGGCATCTCATTTATACATGTATTAATTATATTAAATATAATCCTTCTGATTTGTATGCAAAAATATTGGTAAATCTTTAGATTAAGGTACTTACACTTTTCACGTGTAGATGAATTTCCCTAATGTGGAGTAGAGAGCATTTTCCCCTTGTGCTGTGAGGCGAGGTACAGGTCATCCTGGCTGTGCCAGTGAATTGCACTGAGCCTTAGACAAGTTGTTATATCTCAGTTTACCCAGATGTGAAAAGGACATAATAACAGCACTGTAAAAAAAGAGTATTAATGTGCTATACATATATGATCAGAGTTTACCTCTGTCTTGTAAACATTTTTGCAATAATTTATACCAAGTCATTTCCTGTTGTTGATTCTGATTCATTAAGATCCGTTTACAGTCTTTCTTCCTAGATCAAAATGCTTAAAAAGTTAAATGGGTAAAAAGTATTTCAATTTGAAATGAAAAAATATATAAAAACTATATTAAATTATCTTGTACTTCAGAAGAGATAAGTCATAATCAGATCTTTCCAATGTTTTATTACAAACATTTTTAAACGTACAGAATAATCGAATAAATTTTACCATGAATATCCACCACCCAAATTATATAATTAACATCTACAATTACTGTTGCATTTTGAAAAATAAATACTAGTTAAACAATTGCTATGGTACAAATGGCTCACAGCTGTAAATACTCAATTTACACAAACATAAGTTATCAATCATTTGCATATCTTATGGGATATAGATACATAGCAGTTCAAACTTTTAAAATATTGTCTTCTGAAATATTTTCCTGGTCCCTCCACAACCTGTTTTCATGCCTGCTTCCCTCCATATACACTGAAGCAATGCCTGGTGTTGATGAGAACACATTGCGGGCACACATACCAGAGTCAGGCAAACTTGAACAGTCAGTATTGTACCAGTGGTGGCTGAAAACAGCAAAGGAAAGAACCTATAACTTCTCAGGGTGACATTGTTCATTCAACATATATTCTATCGAGCACCTGCCATGGTCATGGTTCTAGTTGCTATAAATGACAGACTTCTAAGCATTGTCGAAAGCCACACGAGCCTGGAAAATGCTATATTGCACAAAGTTAAGCAATTTTCTTTATCACAGAACTGACTTGCCAAAATATATGATATGTGAATGTGTACTATAGCGAGATAAGATTGATATAGGGTTTCCCAAACTTATTTGGCCTTGGAATACTTTGAATGAAAAATTAGTATTAACATCTATCAGTAAAGAGTTGGAAAATGGTGCCATCTGCTTAAATAAAATTTATGGTAACAGTCTAGTTAACAAGATCCTGCTGTGGTCCCACTTTCATAAAAGTATCTGGAACACAATTATAGCCAGAAAATATTGAGAGATAAGTTAATTAGTAGAGGCTGGGCCAGAAGTATCTTTAAGATTTTACCACTTTCAGAAAGGTCCCTTGCTCTTGCGAGACTCAGGTAACCAAGAGATGTTAAGTCTCAACTCTTTCCAGGACTCAGCAAAAGCGATTCATAAGGTGGCAAGAGGTTCTCCTGGCAAGCACGAACCCCACAAATGCTCCTGAAGAGTCCCACAGGCAATCCAGGAAACATTCACATCCTTAGAGTGGGCTTGGAAGTTCGTCTGAATTTAACAGCGTATTCTCCCACATTTTTTTGGACAATAAACACAGACTGAATAACTTTTAGAAATAATAATTGCTGAATGTTAGGTGCTTATTTCCTGCCAGAAACTTTTGAGGACTTTGTATGCACTGTTTTATATAAAAGCCACAAAAATCCTGAAAGATAGATAATACAACCTGATTTTATAGGTGAAGGGCCTCAGGATTAGAGAGTTTCAGTTACATATTTGCTCAAAGCCACGGCCAGTAAAGGCGAATGAAGCAAAAACCCCAGCCCAGGCCCAGCACCTCCACCATGCTCATAACCACTGATTTCTATCAACGTGATAGGAGTGCTGATGTTAGCAGAAAATCTGGGTAATGTTCCACTTCCAGGGAGACAGAAAATTAAGCTTCTCTCCCTTTTCTCTTCCTGCTTTTCATGGTCCAAGGGGAAGAGAAACATCTGAAAGACAAGGGTCTGGCTGAGACACCTGTCAGATCTCCCTAAACCCATGGTATTGGCTGTGTCAGGCAAAGATGCAAAGAGTGTGGTTGGGGAAAATAAGTAGTTAGATCTCCGTCCCCCCACCCCCCCGCCACACACACTCCTATAGAGACCTGGAGAAAGTGGGGAAGCCTCTGGCAGGGTTTGGAAAGTGTAGTAGACAGAGCTGGGAGAGTTTACCACTGTCTCTCAATCCTTTCTCATCTGTCCATTTGCTGCTAGCATTTTGCATCCTGTTTTACACAAATCTGGAAGAAAGAGGTGTTGTTTAAACTTTCTGAGATCTTATTTAAGGGAAATTTGCGTGTTGCAGCATCACCATCAACAAAGTGTTTTGTTTATATGCAGGAGAGTGGCATATAAAAGTAGTGTCTTTCTGTATTTCAGTTATCTAAAGTGCTCATGGTTCCAGAATCGATTCTTTACTAAGGCTTTTCTTAGCAGAAAGAGAAGGTGAGATTGTATTTATCTCATAAAGTGACGGGGGCCAGACACACCAGGACTCTGTTGGGAGCTCTCTGTCTTAACAGTGTCATTCCCACCCTTATTGTGCAGAGGAAGGTATTATATAGACACCTGCAGAGAGTTCCCAGGGGAGTTTCCTAGAAAACCTACTCTAATAGAATCTTTGTCAATTGACTGTTAGTTGTGGAATAAGGTCAGAAATAGGATTTCTCCTCACTCCACAAGTCTAATCCCGTTTTCTTACTTAGGAGCCTACAATGTTCTTGCTTGGGAAGAAAATATATCAGTGGCCTGCTTATTGAATGTATTGTAACATTCACTGATTTTTTATTTTGACTTTTTATATTGACTGGTGAGGTATTGACAGTGTTTTATGCTACAGGGAAAAGTCTTCTAACCTTCTAGGGGGGCATTTTATATAGTCTTTAAAAAATATTCCAAGAAAAAAAATAAAAATAACTGAGTAGTTTCTCCTTTATCTGTGTTTAGAAGAACATGGTTTCTGTGTTGTTTCTAATAAACCAAACATTTATAGAAAGGCAACTCAAGGGACTAACCTAGTAAAGAAAAAGGAAAGAACAGTCTTATTTGTAGGAAAAGAAAAGCTTGTAACAGTTTCCTACATCTTTGAAACCTAAAATGTTTAGACTGTTCAACTATTACTGTTCCAAAAGAGTGTAGTATTTATACTGAAGTGAAGAAAAATCCCATTTCCTTGGTCTGGCTGTGGAAAACTCTATACAACAAATTCAACTTGCCATTTCCTCCTTTTTTCTTCATTCTGTCATCTATGGTTGTGCTTTAAATGTTTTACAGAAGACTTTTAAGTTTTCAGTGTATTACATAAGATCAGCTAAGAAAAATGCAGAAGGTCACAGTTGCCTATTTTATCTGGCCAGGTCTTGCTTGATTGGCATGATACCACAGTAGTGACCATGCTCCCATATCTGAAACTGTATTCCCTGTTTAAATTGTTTTCTTAAAGAAAGATGCCTATACCATCCATATTTCTAGGATGGATTATTCATCAAGTTTTTGTCCACAGATAACTTAGAAACATGAGAGTTGGTGCATTTTTAGATCACATTTTCAGTTTGATTTTAAACATACAAAATTAAAGTTATGACATTAAATTAGGAAGTCAGTTCTTGGCCTCTGTGTGTGTGTGTGTGTGTGTGTGTGTGTGTAGAGAGAGACAGGATGAAAATGCATATAGAATAGAGTCAGCACAATGCCTGTGGACATGGATTATGAAACTTTGTATAAATGCCATTTATGTTCTAATGGGTAACAATTAACCATATTATGTTGGAAGCTTATACTCCACCCTTTAGTTACTCCCATTGATGTGAAGTGTCATCATACCAATGTGGATCATGAAATGACCCTTTGTACCTAAGAAAATCATGGGGCTCATACTGAGAACAGATATCCTAGGAAAACAGTGTAAGAAGGTTCTTTTCACACTCACTTTTATGTTCACCAAATACATGAGATTTTTAAGGCTTTCTCCACCCACCCACCCCAGTCTACCCTTGCTCCTCATGGCTAGCAAGGTCATTCTGTCCCTCCTGCCCCTCCTCTGTCCCCACCCTGCTCCTCAGCTGTTTCCTCCTTCACTGGCGTTTCCCACTTCATGGCAGCTTCCACCCACAAATGAAAACTGACTATTTAATTTTAATAACAAGACTATTCATGTCATATAGATGTAATTGCCTCTTATAAAATATGACATCACCTAAATTTAGTGATGATTTTGGTTGTAGAAGGTATAGATCTTTAATATTCAGTGCTTCATTTTTATGCTGCTGTACTCTGGAAAGGGAAAAAGGTATTTGCAATCAAAGCAGTCTTTTTCTTATTTTATGTGCTTTATACACACTAACACCATAAATCTCTCTCAAACACACATAGTCACACACACAATAAGCTAAAAGTCAAAGAAATGCATTCTAAAACCCTATTTGGCTTTATCCTCCTTATCAGTACTAAAACTACATGTTTTGTCCTCTCAGAGCCGTAGGAGTGGCCTACGGGCTCTGCTCCTTGCCTCTCTGGATCACTTGACTGCCCATGCCCTGGCTCCAGGTTCACAGGCTTGGCCTCAGGGGCCTCTCCGATACAGACCTGTTCATTTTGCTTTTGCATCCAAAGCCACAAAACAAAAAACCTTCTCCAAGTTGAATGTTCCTTAAAAAAGGAACCCACCCATTTCATTTTCTCCCCGTTTACTTCACACTAGAAAACATCTTGTTTGCTTGTGCTCTGGGAAGGAATCAAAGCAATGAAGCCACAAAGATTCTCCTTATCCTTTTTTCCTAAGTAAAGAAAAAAGTTTGATCCGTCCTGTGAATGTTCAGTTATTTGTACTTTTAAAATCTTTTCCTTCTTTTTCTGCCTGTTTACTTCAGTAAAGGTGGGATAATTCATGGCTTTGTAGAGCCAATTGGATTCTGAAATCTCTGTGACTGGTGTCGTGATCTGCCGGGTGACTGTTTGATAGCCTAGGGCAGCAAGGGTGAGACTAGAAAACATGGAGTAGAAATTATAGGAAATGGAATAGATATTTTGCAGGTAGAAGATGTTTGACACTTTAACTTGCTAGTGAAATAACTTAAAAATAGGCTAATGGGTTTGTTCCATGTCCTCCTACTCTATGCCTTATTGAAGTTAAAGAATATTCAAAACCCACTGTCCTCTTACGATGAAATTTCCAAACTGCTTTTGGCTTATTAGAGTTGCTTCCCAAACTGTGGATGTATTATACTTGCAAGCTAAATATGCCTCAAGCAGATGAATTTGGGGTACAATTATGTGAAGGTCCCCTTTTCCCTTTAGAAAAGAAAAAGAATCAGACGTCTACTAAATCCAGTTAATTCACATGTACAGTTCAACAGAAGCAGAATTACCTAAAGGTAAAATTGAGAAATCCTTTGAGAAATTGTCTTTGCATTGTTGGTTTAAGTCTTAGTTGCAAATTATTAGTAAGTTCTCAAAGAAATGAAATTTAGGATACCTTCCCCAAGGATCTCTTTGAGTTATGTAATATACTTGAGTTAACTTTTGCTGTTCTTTCTCATACTATAGAAAGAATGGTTGAGCTTCTCTCTATAAAGAAGCGAGTGAGACCTCTGAGAATATAAAGTCAGTCACCCACTACCATAGGATAAGACTTTGTGTTGGTCTCTATCTGTGTAGTCAGGACCTGGATTTTAATCCTTTTTTTTTTTAATTTCAGAATATTATGGGGTACAAACATTTTGGTTACATATAAGCCAGAACTACAAGCATGCCCTTCCCCCATACAGTGCACTCCATACCCATTAGTTGTGAGTTTACCCACCCCCACCACCCACCTACCACCTGCTCGGTACCCAATGAATATTACTTTGATCTGAGCACCTAAGTGTTGATCAGTTAATACCAATTTGACGGGAAGTACGTGTGGTGCTTTTTTTTCCATTCTTGTGATACCTCACTTTGAAGGATGGGCTCTGGCTTTATCCAGGATAATACAAGAGGTGCTAGATCACCATTTTTTTTGTGTGTCTAAGTAGAACTCCATGGTATCCATATACCACATTTTATTAATCCCTCATGTATTGATGGGCACTTGGGTTGGTTCCACACCTTTGCAATTGTGAATTTTGTTGCCATAAACATTCAAGTTCAGATGTCTTTTTTATATAATGTCTTTTTTTCCTTTGGGTAGATGCCTAATAGTGGGATTGCTGGATCAAATGGTATTTCTATTTTTAGTTCTTTGAGATATCTCCAAATTACTTTCCACAGGAGTTGTACTAAATTGCAGTCCCACCAGCAGTGTGAAAGTGTTCCTATCTTTCTGCATTTGTTGTTTTAGGACTTTTTGATAAAGGTCATTCTCACTGGAGATAAGTGATATCTCATTGTGAGTTTGATTTGCATTTCCCTGATGATTAAAGATGTTGAGCACTTTTTTATATGTTTGCTGGCCATTATTCTGTCTTCTTTTGAAAAGTTTCGATTCATGTCCTTTGTTCACATTTTGATGGGGTTGTTTGATTTTTTTTCTTGTTAATTTTCTTAAATTCTATATAGATTTTTGTTATCAGCCCTTTATTGGATGTGTAGCATGCAAATATTTTCTCCCATTCTGTAGGTTGTCTATTTGCTCTAATGATAGTTTCCATGGCTATGCAGAAACTTTTTAATTTAATCAGGTCCCATTTATTTATTTTTGTTGCTGCTATGATTGCTTTGGGGATCCTCTTCATAGATTCTTTGCCTAGGCCAATGTCTATAAGAGTTTTCCCAACATTTCTTCTAGAATTCTTAAGGTTTCACACCTTAGGTTTGACAAAATCCAGCACACTTTTATGATAAAAACTCTTAACAAAATAGGCATAGATGGGTCATAGATTAAAATTATTAAAGCCATATATGTAAACCCATAGCCAATATCATACTGAACGGGGGAAGATTGAAAGCATTCCCGCTTAGAACTGAAACCAGACAAGATTGCCCACTATCTCCACTTCTATTCAACGTAGTGCTGGAAGTCCTTGCCAGAGCTATCAGACAAGAGAGGGGAATTAAGGGTGTCCAAATGTGGGTACAAGAGGTCAAACTCTCGCTCTGTCCTGGTGATATGATACTGTATCTAGAAAATCCCAAGGATTCAACCAAGAGACTCTTGGATCTGATAAATAAATTCAGTAAAGTCTCAGGATACAAAATCAATGCTCAAAAATCAGTGGCATTCATATATGCCAATAACAGTCAAGCCGAAAATCAAATCAAAGATGCAATACCTTTCACAATAGTATCAAAGAAAATTAAATATTTAGGAATATATTTAACGAAGGAGGTGAGAGACCTATATAGGGAGAACTACGAAACACTGAGAAAAGAAATTTAGAAGATATAAACCCCTACCATGCTCATGGATTGGCAGAATCAATATTGTTAAAATGTCTATACTACCTAAAGTGATCTACAGAATGAATGCAATCCCTATCAAAATACTATCATCATTCTTTGGAGATCTAGAAAAAAAATTCTATGGAACCAGAAAAGACCTTGTATAGCCAAAGCAATCTTAAGCAAAAAGAAAAAATTGGAAGGCATCAGTCTGCCAGACTTCAAGCTTTACTACAAGGCTATGGTAACCAACATAGCATGGTAATGGCACAAGCTCAGAGATATGGACCTTTGGAATAGGACAGAGAACTCAAATATAAAACCATCCTCATATTGTCATCTAATCTTTGACAAAGCAGACAAAAGTATACACTGGGGAGAAGAATCTCTATTCAATAAGTGGTGCTGGGAAAACTGGATAGCTACATGTAGAAGATTGAAACTGAATCCCCACCTCTCACCTCTCACAAATATCAACTCATGATGGATAACAGGCTTAAACCTAAGACATGAAACCTTAAGAATTCTAGAAGAAAATGTTAATCCTCTTTATCTTTAATTGCACCTCCCAACATGCCTGGCACATAACAGATGCCTAGTAAATACTTCAATTGAATCTCCCTATCCAATCATTTCCTTATAAAATTTATAAAAATGAAATATGTATATATGCAATGTTTTATGCCTTTTACATATACAGTGGCACGTTTCCCAATTGTCTCCAGATTCTACTGTTATTAGACCTAATTCTTATTTTTAAAAGAAGGATATCTGAGCAGATAGAAACATAGAAAGAATGATACACTGGCCCTGGTTTACAAAACAAAATTTAAAAATCACAAAACAGTTTCCAAGACCAAGTACCCTTGGGAGTACCTGATGACAGTGACATCCGCTCATTTAGAAACCTTTTTATTTGTGTGATCATCACTCTATTTCTTCTCAATTTTCAAGAGTCTCATTTGTTAGAGGATTCTTCTAAATAGAGCCAGGTTTCCACTGCAGATTCTGTTGTCATGGAAAACCTTCAGATTCTTCCATTCCTTTCCCTCTTTCTTGCCTAACCTGCCTCCCAGCCCATACCCACCACCAACACACACAAATTACAAGGAGGTCACGTTCTAATAATGGGACTTTGTATTTAAATACATGTAAAATTTTATTTAAAGATTCTTATATAGAGTTATTTGACAGTAAATATAGAAAAATCTGTGCAAACTGCAGTAAGAAGAAAAGAGAACCATTCTGCAGTACCATTTTCAGTTCCTTGTGGGTGCGATTTCATTTCCTCCCTGGTCGTACATCACCCACATGTTCAGAGGACATTTTCCTGTTCCCAGGTCCATCCTCCAGCTTCTGACTCACAAAGTAGAGTGAATGGTGTGTGGAAGCCTGTGCTGGAGGGGACATGTTGCATTCTAGGAAGGTGACTGTGGCCTCTTGCCTCTTGGGCCATTCTGTCTCCAAGTCCACCTGGTGTAGCTATTACTCTGAGGTAGTGCAGTTGTACCTACTCCTTACCAGGTAAGGGCAAAAATCAGTATCCCAAGGGCTGCCAGGTTTTATGTGTTTTTTCTTATAGTATCTCCTTTAAATCCAGAATTACTGGCTGACTTT
Organism: Cheirogaleus medius; assembly: GCA_008086735.1. Classification (NCBI taxonomy): domain Eukaryota; kingdom Metazoa; phylum Chordata; class Mammalia; order Primates; family Cheirogaleidae; genus Cheirogaleus; species Cheirogaleus medius. Next base: position 1,582,923 of record VBSM01000373.1, on the reverse strand, counting down.
CACTGGGTCTTAAATTTCAAGTTTGAAAACAAAATACAAAGAGCTTTCACCAGACCTTTTTTAAAGCCCAAAAGGTTGTCCTCTTATATTTGTGTAGTTAGTGCATTATCATTTATATTTTTGGATTTGATTCTCCCGACAAAGCTCTGACTACGGTTAAGAAAGCAAGAGTTATTATTTGTAGTTTTCCTATGAAAAGGCTGGCTTTGAAAGGAGAAGCCCTGTCTCAGCTCCTCGCCTGGCACCACACAGTGGGGGCCAGCCCTGCACACCAGCTCTTCAGTGCAGTGCCTTACTGTGAGACACACTATGTTTCTGGGAGATTTTTGGTATAGTTAGCTATTCTTGTGAGATTTTTTTTTTTTTTTTTGAGACAGTCTCACTCTGTTGCCCCGGCTAGAGTGCCATGGCATCAGCCTAGCTCACAGCAACCTCAAACTCCTGGGCTCAAGCAATCCTCCTGCTTCAGCCTCCCAAGTAGCTGGGACTAGAGGCATGCGCCACCATGCCTGGCTAATTTTTTCTATATATATATTTTTTAGTTGGCCAATTAATTTCTTTCTATTTTTAGTAGAGACAGGGTCTCACTCTTGCTCAGGCTGGTCTTGAACTTCTGAGCTTAAATGATCCACTCACCTTGGCCTCCCAGAGTGCTAGGATTACAGGCGTGAGCCACCGCGCCCAGCCTATTCCTGTGAAATTTTAAAGCCATTTTTTCAGTAACTTCAAATGTTGACCATCTAACAAATGTATGCCTCTCAATAGGAATTATAAATAAACTAGCATTTTTACTGCTGGCCTTCTAAGATCTCTGATCATCCTGTGAAACAACTCTGGTGTGAGAAAAAAAACTAAAACAGTTGAGGAGCCAAAAGTTAAAAGGCCAGGCCCTGTATTCTAAATAGGAGACTTCCTGTGCAGTAAGTATTAATTTAATGGTTGTACAGTCATATAATTTGAAGAAGATATCAGCTCTGTACAGGAAATACAAGTTTAACAGAAATCGTTTCATTTGATCCTTATCTTCAAAAAAACTGAAGTAAGAAGCTTGAAGAAGTGGCTTAGGTGGTTTAAATTCCATTGCCCTTTGTCAGTGGCAGCTGAAAGCTTCATTGTGAACTATCCGCCAGGGCCTTTGGGAAACCAGAGCATCAGTGACTGGCTGGGCCAAGTGAGTCATCTATTAAAATTATCCCTAATGAATTACTGATTTGCTTGTTTAATTGCATGTGGTGTTGGACTCTGGGATGTTAGAAGTCTAGTGAGGCTCAAAGAAATTGCTTTGGTTTAATTAAGTATTTCAGTAGGATCTCTCCTAGCTCCTCACTGTACCCTGACTGATTTACTTTCTGTCCTCCTCCCCCTCTGTCCCTCCCTCCATTCCTGCGTCTCTCTTCCCCTCTGTCCAGCCCCGCTCCTCTTCACTCCTTCTTTCCCAAGTGGTGGGTGGAAGGATGGCATCAAAAACTCTCACTTCAGAGCCTCTGTAATAGGGCTGGCCGCATGTTAAGTGTGAACCCTCGGGCTTTGCACATGAAGGCCCCGTGAAGCAGGGTGGGCCGCTGGTGCTGTGCCCCTTTGACTTCAGCTGTGCTTTTGTGTTTCATTGGCAGTGGCCACTGTGTGGGCAGCCCTTTATTGCAAATAAGTGACTATTGGTCCTCTTGTCTCTTTCCTCCAACCATATTGTCCATGTAGAATGGAATAGCCAAAACATGATAATAAAGAGTTAAGCTACATAAAACCTTAATTTTGTATTAAAACATATTTAATGACAGTTTTTATGCCATCAGTAGTGCCAAGATCTTCCACCTGGGAAGCCTGGATGGGAGGTAGCTGGGCAGAGTATACCTGATTAACAGAGACGTCAGTACCTCCCAAGAGGGCCCTTCATTTAAGAATATCTCTGATTGTCAGTTGTTGTTTTAAAGAAAAAGACTTTGCTTAATCTGAAATACCATTAATTATAATATTCATTTAGTTTTTGTTTTCCGACCTTGAGTACTAAAAATGTATAAACTACTTGACACTTTTACACGCTTACCTTCACAGTCCAGTGAGATAGGTGTTACTGTCACATTTCCCCTCAGGAATATACTACTAATGTGTAGTGAGATCAACTCCCTGAGTTTGCCTCAGGTCGGGCCTAGTCCTTTGCTCTGCACCTTTACTCTTTATTAGGCAGATCCTTGCTGAGTCCTGCTCCTCTGTGCACTTTGTTCTGTGTGCCCCCCACACTGCCGCCAGAATCACCTTTCTGGAATGCAGATACCATCATATCATTTCTCCTTAAAAACCATCAGTGTTTCAGTGCAGAATAAAGGCAGGTGTCTAGAGTGTGGTTATTCCTCCTCTGTAGTGCTAGCTCCCAGCACCCATGTCGTCTGTGCTTCTCTGGGCTAGATTCCTGCTCTGTGCCTGGCCCCCATCTTTGGGCAGGCCCCCCCTTGCCCTGCTGCTCTCTTCTTCAAGTTCTACTCTGCTTCAGGGCCAGCCCTGCGCGGCCTCCCGCGAAGCCTTTCTCAGGGACTCCCCTGTTTTGACCCTCCTTTCCTTTCTCTGCCTGCTGCTTAACTGAAGGATTGACCATTTCCCAAGGGCCTGACAGTTCCGTCACATCCCTACCAGGGCCCTCTGGCTGACATGCCCTCATCTGATCACCAGGCTGACCCCCTTTTGTGGCCCCCAGTGCCCCTCTCAGCGCCTTGATCATGGGTGCCCAGTGCGTGTTTATTAAATGGCTACCTAAGAGAGGGAACAGACTTCAGACCAGATCAGCCTCATTGATTCATCTGACGTTAGAGCTGAAGCAACGCTATGCATCGTCCCATCCAGCCCCTTCATCTGACAGGTGAAGCAGTTCATTATTTAGAGATACTATTAATAATTGACTTGAGATAAAGCAGATAGTTGAGAATCTAACCTCACTCTTGGCCTTTCCATTGTAGTAGCAGATGACAAACTCCGTGATGTGTTTTCCCTCAGCTGTGAAGTCTGGCCATCCCTTGTGAAAGTATCAGTGAGCAGGGGTGCAAGGAGTCTGAGGCAGGGGATGGCTGGCTGCCACGTGACTCAAAGGTACCAGGGCCAGGTCTCTAGGGTTACCCTGATTCCAAGGCGGCGGCAGCCCCAGCATCCTGCACACCTTCTGGCCTGGCCTCAGCAGAAGGGGGTGGGCCTGTGTCAGGGAAGGGAAGGCCACAGAGTGCTAGCGACCAGCTCTGGCATTTCATCAGCCGGGAGGGTGTGCCTGGCCACTCTGCTGGAAGCGGGCCAGGCAGCCTGGTGTTGAGCTTGGCAGATTCAAGGAAGGCAGGACAGTGGGCATGACAAGAGAGTATCTAGTATTTGCCACCCAAAACCAGTTGCTCTGGGAGATACACGCCTGAGTCTGAGTGCGTGGCGGCATGAGCAGGGCCTGAGGGAACTCAGAGCGTGCGGCTCTTCCCCAGAAGCAGGCTCGGATTGCGCGCCAGGTGTCTCACGTTGGGACTTCATGCGATTGTGAATAAGCACATGAAACCGATGTGTGAGACGCCAGAGTGTAGGCTGTAGTTACTTCAGACTCTGTATTTAAATTCTCACTTTTTAAAAAGTTTTAATAATTTATAAATGTTCCTTATAATGCAAATCATATGCTTGCTACTTACTGGCTTCCACGCTTTTGCAGCAGTGCCTCAATAGCACTGTTAGTAGCTTTTTCCCATCAGGGAAACCATTCAGATCTGTGGGATAAATCTACTTATTCCTTTTCCTTTATTTTCCCCTACGTCCATACACTAATGTAGATGGGAACATAATGCAAAATTAAGCTTGTCTTATTTACATAAATCTTTCTGTTAGCTTTCCATTTTACCATATCTGCATTTTTGTGTTTGACCTATTAGCACTTTTTTGGTTTTATAAAGAAAAAAAGTGCTTCCCTCAGCAGAACCATCTGGCTTCGTTTCCTGTTCCTCAGCAACTATATGTGTATTTGAGCAAGGCCACCCCTGCGGTTTCTGAGTGGTGGTGTCACACTGGTGGTCTTAGAATTCAACTGGAATGATGGAAAACTTAGACTCTAGGCTTCTTTCAAGTCTAAAGTTTCCAAGGTAAAAAAATGCATATTATTGTCATTTTTAACATAGCATTTTTTTCTCTCTGTAACTGGAATATAGTCTTTTAAAAAATTATACCATTCTGTTCTTTGAAGAAGAAAACTTGCTTCTAAAATGTCTTTTAGTGGGCTGCTAAATTTGTGTGGCAGCAAGCGGAGGTAACTGAGAATATAATGAAGACATGCAAACCACATTCAGGGTTTCTCAAAGGGTCAACTAATAATAACTAGTTTCCTTAAAGGATCAAATAACAACAATAAAGGGTCAAATTAACAATCAATAATAATAAGCAAATTATATAACGGAATGACTCCATGCTCAGTTCATAGTGTGTATGGCAGAGGTAAGGTCAGTATCATTCTGAAAGGCAATTTATAATGATTCTTTGGGCTTTTGGTGCTCACACAAAGGATAAGCTGGTCATTGGACATGTTTCCACAGAGGTGTATGTACAAGGTTAAGATTCTGTATTTTTTTTTTTTTTTTTTAAGGCAGAGTCTCACTCTGTTGCCCAGGCTAGAGTGAGTGCCGTGGCGTCAGCCTAGTTCACAGCAACCTCAAACTTTTGGGCTCAAGCAATCCTCCTCCCTCAGCCTCTCGAGTAGCTGGGACTACAGGCATGCGCCACCATGCCCGGCTAATTTTTTCTATATATTTTTAGTTGGCCAATTAATTTCTTTCTATTTTTAGTAGAGACGGGGTCTCACTCTTGCTCAAGCTGGTTTCGAACTCCTGACCTTAAGTGATCCGCCCGCCTCGGCCTCCCAGAGTGCTAGGATTACAGGCGTGAGCCACCACGCCCGGCCAAGATTGTGTATTTTTATGTTGTAACATTCCTGCAGATTTTGAAACATTTCTGAATAAATGTACACTTATTTTCCATTTTGTGAAATGCTACTTTTTATTGTAACATCTTTGTTTTTAGAAACAAACACTAAAAGGATTTTGTTTGCATATGTATATGTGTTTCATTCTTTTTCTCTTTTTCTGTTCTGTGCATATCCCACGAGTGGCTAAGATATACAAGTTATGGAGAGAGGAAGACCCATTAGTATTTTCTTTTCTCTTTTTTTGGTATCACATTCATCAACCAGCGGGTACTACGTTTCACATTTGGATAAGAGTGTGTTTTATTTTAATCTAAGTGTTTATGTTTAAAGCTTTCAGATTTTACTGCATAAGATAAGGTACAGTGCTTAACCTAGTAGCTATCATGCTTAACCTAGTATCTACCACATAAGAAGACGTCTTGAAAAGTTGGAGCCCTCTTCTATAATCCTTTGATTAGATCACTTCATTTTAGTGATCAGGAGTGATCGTAAAAATCATAGAATTATGAAATCCTTCATTCTTCTAAGTTTGAAAAAGTTTTAAAAATGTAGCCTCAGACCTATTATTTTTTATGAAGGGTTTAGAGACTTTGAAAGACACTCTATACCAGAAGATGCAATTTTTTTTTTAGGTGTTTTTCCCCCTGTGGACTAGTTTGTGATTCCTTGAAGAAATTGCTTAGTCTGAATGCTGCTTGAAGGTGTGCAAATTTGAAGGGAATGCTCATTTTTAATTTTAAGAGGAAGGAAAAAAGTTAAAAATTGAGGCTAATAAAAGTTAATGAGAAACATTTAAATACTTCAGTGGTTCAATTTATGTTGCAAGTCAGAATGGTTAATGCCATTATTATATGTGTGTGGCAACATCCTCTCTCTGCTATAATTCTTTTCCCTTGAAAACGAGCCAGTGCAACATGGAAGGCATACCGTACTCTCATGATTACTGTTCATTCTTTTGACAAATTCCATGGGTTTTTTTTTCAAATGGAGGAAAGAACAGACACAAGGAAATTAAAATATAAAAGTCTGGGTTTTTTGCCACTTTTTTCCTATTTGACAGATTACTGAGTAAAGCATGGTTATCAGCACAGTGGCCATTTCTAACTGTCTCTTTGTGCTTAAAATTTTATTTTGGGATGGGAAACATTCCCCAAACCCGGAGGGTACACTTAATATGCCAGTTTTCATTTGAGAAGAATTACTTTTCAGTTGTAGGTGTTTTGGGATGTAGCCTGACTCAACATCCAGTATTAATGGTCCAAAGATAGAACAGCTGAACTTTCTGACTAGTCTTTTTTGGGAAACATTAGCATGTCCCTGGAGAGAGTTTTCCTAGCTCTGGTTACATGAATCAGTATGTAGGGAAAGCTTATTACTTTTAGAAATGTTACTCTTGGTTGGCCCTGTCTGTTACCCACATCAAATGTATGGTGCACATTGCTGTTTTCTTTGCTTTAGAAATGTACTAGACCCTCAGTCTGTCTCTAACTGCAGAAGTCCAGGCCGTAGGAACAGATCTCACATCAAACTGCCTTAGCAAGTGTAGTGAACTTTTTTATGATAAGTTGAATTAATCGATTGCCCCTTTTCGAGAGATTTTTCTTTTTTTTGAGACAGAGTCTCACTCTGTTGCCCAGGCTAGAGTGAGT
>VBSM01000373.1:1543341-1571912 GCA_008086735.1 Cheirogaleus medius | reverse complement strand
AGGTGTGGTAAAATTTGGGTGTGAAACCATCTGGTCCAGGACTTTTCTTTTTAATTGCTGTTTCTATTTCAGTACTTGATATTGGTCTGTTCAGGGAAAATTCAACTTTAAAATGACATATTTCCTCACAATGTTTGTTGTTGTTTAAATTCTACACATGAAAATTTTGCTTTTTTACAAACTTAATGAAATAGCATATATGTTAATCAGATTTAACAGAAATATTGTGGTTTAACTTGAGTGATCTGAATGTTTCTATTATTTGACCCAACTATTTAAATATACAACCATGTCCAGTTGTAAAGAATTTTTAACAATCCATTGGCCTTTTAGTAGTCACATTATAAGTGGTCATATATAGCTTCTTAATGTTTTTTATCTTATAATCTGTTTATCTTTTGGTTGAAGTACCAATTTAAATAAGTCTTAACATACCTGTGTAATTTCTCAGAAACAGCAATTTCACCTGTTTTCCAGATGATCTGCCACGTATTTCTATTGAGATTATTGAGGACTGATAGATTATTTTGACTTGTTAATTATCTACTAGCATGATATTTTGTTTTCTAAGGGCTCTTGTCAAGGACCCTTTAGTTATTTTAGTCAATAATCTGGGAAAAATAATTTACTGCAAATTTACATTTCTGTTAGTTCAGATAATCGATGTTTTCAGAAGTATTGCCATTTCATACAGTATTGCTTTGTCCATAAATAAGTTTTATATTCACCATTGCCTTTTATTCAATATTTTAATTTTAATAACACTGCGTAAGATTGAAGGGCTTACAGCAATGTGTCTCCAAAGTGAGGATTGAGTTTAAGAGTCAGTAAATTTAGAGAGAAATAAGCCTTCCTTATTGCCCATTTTAAATACCCTTGCATACTCAACTCTCAATTAAACAGACTTTAATTACATACTTCTAGAACTTTGAGCCAGTTGGTATTTGGTACATGGCATAGCATATGTGGTGTTTCCCCTCCCCAAATTTTCTAATCCATTAGCTTGTTCTCTTGTGTTTTAATTTTGAAGTGTTTTCACCTTTCTACAAAACTTTACCCTTTACCTTTGGGCTGAAATCTTCTGAGCACCCACAGTAGCCCTTCTCCATGTCTCACCTCTTTGTTCATGTGGCCTCCATAGCAATAATCTATCACTTCAGTATACGTTACATATACGTTTATGTATCTGCCTATCCAGAGAGGGTACAGATTCCTCAAGGGCAAGAATGCTGTATTTCACTTTGTTTCTTCAGTGTCTAGCTCAGTGACATAGGATGAACTCAATATATACTGACTGACTGAATGGGCAAAGGCTGGCATTTGTCTTTTCAGGCTCGTGAGGAACGATTTGGTGTGTCACACCGACAGCATATCACAGGCCACAGCAGATTCCTTTGACAGCCCTTCAAAACCAGCCCTGCAGGAAAGAGCAACAGAATTCTCGTAGTACATAAAGTATTTTTGAAAGATGTGTTGTGGAAACAGTAGTATGTGGTCCTCAACTGATCTGAAGGGGTTACTGCAGTTCCCTAAAATAGATGTTCTGGCTCCTAGAATAATCTTTTTCATTATATATTTTTCTTTCGTGTTTTTTAAATCACTATGAGGGGAAAAGCTGACTTAACAGACCTAAAAGCAGTTTTGGTAAGTGTCAGTCCGTGCACCATTACAGTTAACACTACCTGTGCCAGAAAGAACATCTTATTACTGAGCCCAAGTTTTTTTTTTTCAGCATATTATGAGGGTACAAACGCTAAGGTTACGTACATTGCCCTTGCCTCTCCTCCCCCCTCGAGTCAGAGCTTCAAGCGCAAGTATTAATAATAACATGTTGTTAAAATTTTAGAAAAGACCGACTCTAGGAGCTTGCTTTTGTCAAAATCAGAATCATGTTCCACAGCTGAGGAGTGAAACATAATTAGCACGGGCTGTCTGTGGCCCGGAACACTGGGCGGTGGGCAGTGACTCCAGCAGGCTTGCCCTGGGGGCTGAGAGCCGGGACCAACACCAGGTAGCCCATGCATCTGACACTCAGCTCGCTAGGAAGCTGGCACAGGTGCCAAGGCATACTTGGGCGCTGCTGCCAATGCTTTTGCCTGTCTTTAATTTTGATGATTGCTGAAGACATGCATGCATTTCTTGCTAGTAAATGTATGGGGAAATGGCCTAGGAAAGAAGAAAAAACAAAACAGGTTGCAGCATAATTTTACTTTCTCCCTAGCATAGTAGTGAGTTAGCATAATGTGTTGACATAACTGAGTTGTCTGAGACACTCTTGAAGTGATATCATCTAGAGTACTTTTTTCGAAGTTAAGGCAACCTGCATTCTCAAAGTATAACATTTTAGACTAGAAGTTGCACTTAGACATTGTCTATTCTGATTAGATATAGAAATGAAAACCAAAAGAATTCACTGATTTATCTAATGTTAGATAGCCAGAATGAAATAAAAAGAACCAACAGCCTCTTTGGCTACTGTTCTTTCCTTTCCGCTATTCCAGACTGCCTCTTCTTGTCATGTTATTTGAAAGATTTGTAGAAGTTGGCCATAAAACTTCACAATTAGTTTCTGAAAATACATCAACCCATGTGCTGATGATATGTGTACCTTTTAATTTGTATATTATATTGCAATATAAGTTATGTTAAAAACTTCATGGTTTATGAAATTTGGCATCGCACTTAACCAACATGCACTCTTTATGAACACATTTTTAATAGTAACAAATGCTTAGCTCTTAAAATTGAGGAGGTGGTTATAAAAAGATGGATTTTGATCGTCACTATGTGTTGTGTGCTAAAATATCAGACATTTTAAAGTTTTTTTCCTTCACACATTGTTGACAATGTTCATAGACTCTGCATGGTAAAAGTATTATATTGTTAAATTTTAGCAGCATCTGCTCAGGAACTGCCTCCGCTTGGGTGGCCGTCTGGCCCATGCTGGAACCCCAGGCTCCCCCATCTGTTGAGGAGGACTTGAGAGCGACTTCTTTGGCACAGACAGGGCTCCCTGCTCCTCTAGGCTCTCCTTTCTAGGGAAAAGACAGTTTATATAGAAAATAGAATGACTTACACCCTGAATGCTGCCTCAGAGTATGTGGGTGCATATATGGACTCTCTCCAACAACTCAGGACGGGTTGCACTGTCACAGGTTTCCATGTGGCCTTAGAGAGGTGACTGTGTTCTCTTTGCTCCACTTTGCTGCCAAATCCCAACTGATACAGTCTTTAATAAAGATTAGGTCATGTTTACAAAACAGTCTGAGCCAAGGTTCTACTGAAGCCTTAGGAGATTGTTCTTTGGCTTTGAAATATAATATTTTTTATAGTAAACTTATTAAGACTTCTATGTTCTTCCGTCATTTCCTGAAATGGCCTGAGGCTTTTCTCTCGTTTCTGCGCAGCTTTAGCACTAGGCTTTCTTGGTGAGGGTTTTCTATCTTTAAGGGAGGCTACTCCTTAAAAATCTCACAGGTCACCTTTATCCTACTTTGTCATATTGAATATTGTAACCACTACTCACTTTACTCCTCTTGACATGGCCAGGATGCGTGGGGACTATGCTCTTAAATTTTGTCCTGGTAATAGTTAGATATTATTAATTATGCCAGTGCATCAGCATTGGATGGAAGCATTCAGAAAAAAAAATAACATTGGTAACATTGAAATCTGACAATTTAAGTAAAAATAGAGCTTGGAGAATAAAAGCAACACCACAAATGACTATCTAATTATTTACCATGTACCTGGTGTCTTCACAATAGTTGTCTTGCCAGCTCCCTAGGCAGACAGGGTAGATAGATGGGGAAATGGAGGAAGAGTGAGAGGAAGGGAAAGGGGTAAGTAAAGAAGCTTTCCTTCTAACTTTATTCTCTCATTGCCAATCTATCAATAGTATTCTCAGTAGAGAGGAGCATTTTTAAGGAATACAGAAGGTAATGAAGCACTTTTATGTATGTTCTTTTCTTTCATGACATTAATCGCAGCTGTCATTAATTCATTATTTGTGTAATCTGTGATGTTCTTTCTTGTTCACTGTATTGCAAGCTCCATTAGGGCAGGGGCCATGTCTCTCCTGTTCATCTGAAATCCCCAGCCACTGGCACACTTCCTGGCCCAGCATGGGCTAGCGGTAATAGCTCTTAAATCATGAGTGATGGAGTTTGATTCTCACAGCACCCTCACTCTAACTCCCTTAGGAAGCTGTCCTGATTCCCCAAACTAACTTAGTACCTCGTTTGCAGACTCCCATCGCATCCTGTTCTTTATCTTGTAACTGACAAGGCAGTTGTAGTTAGTTGTTCAAAATCTCTCCTTGGTGCTAGGCTGTAAGTTTCAGGAGGGCTTGGCTGGCGTGTGATTCTTCATTACTGAGTCCCTAGGGACTTAGGAACAAGTAAATGCCCTCTAGACAAAGAGCGTGGAACTATTATTTTGCCCATTTTATAAAAACGGAGGTTGGACCTTGGGGAGTGAGATGGCTGATTGTGATCAAATGACATGTGATGAACAGTTACTGGCACTGGAACAAAAACTATTTATACCTGTGAGCGTGAGTTTCCTCACCATAAGGTATAGAGACTGAACTAGGTAGATTCTAAAGTATCTTGCAATTCTAATTATAAAAGCTTTAAGTAATTTAATTTAAGAGGTTTATTTCGTCAGTAAGTTTTCTTGTGGGCTGAAGCAAGGGGAAAGTCCTTGAGGGTCTCTTGTGGAGTAGATCTATTGGTCAGTAGTGAGTCCTGAGCAGAAGAGGGACAATGGACACGACAGGTGTCCAGGGCATGAGGGGTGGCCATGGAGTGAATCCTGCCCACAGGAGTCATCAGATATGCTCAGTATTAGGAGCTTCTTTTCCATCAAAGGTTGTCTGGCGACCATTCAGCATTGGACAGGTTGAGAACATTGATCCTGAGTGCAGGGAATTGTGCCAGGGTCCCTGTCAGCTCTGGGAGGTGTTCATTTTTGGCTCCTCATGAACCAGTGCTTTGCCATAGGAAGCATGGGATTGTCCTCTGACAACACTGTCTATTCCCATTTGCATTGACACTTCAAAAGGTCTTTCTTTTTTACAATATGTGAATTATTTGTAATTGGGAATGTTTCTTGGGGAGAGGAGGGAAAAGATACAATCATTGGATTTATAAAAACTAATACTTCAAAATTATGTGCCTCAGGGAGTGGAAGTTCATTTTACAAAAGGACTCACTGCAGGGGACTTTGAAATCATAAGCTCTCCCAGTACAGTAAAAATGTAAAGCAACACCCTTTGATTTATATACATTTTTAAAGCACATATCCCTTTTTTCTCTCCGTGCCTCATATGATATGTCAGACTTTCATGAAATTTAAAGCACCCCATTTTGATGTAAAAACATCTAGTTGCCTAGTAAAAGAAAGCCTCATGCCTTAGGAATTACTTACCAAACTTGTCTTGCAATATAGTAGTTGACAGAAGGTGTCCCACTTCATTAATCAGGAACTTAATTGCCTGAAGGACTCCAGGGTACTTGTGGTCCTGGGGCCCTTATCCTGTAGTTCACCTGGACTTCTCTATATTGACACCTCCATGCTGTGTGGCATGGTCATGGGCCCAGGGCCAGAGCAAGTTAAACAGTCTTGTCTTCTCTGCATGTTTTGGTGGTTTAAAGCTGCAGATGAAACTCAGCAGTCCTCCAGAACTTTTGTCTACCTGAGTTTTGCCATGTACTAGCAACCTGCTTTTTATTTAAATTTTTGTAACGTTTTTTGTATTACAACAAAACTTCAACTGAATTCTCACTTAAAAACAGTCAGCTAGTCACAGTGGTGGCACCTATACTCCCAGCTACTCATGAGGCTGAAGTGGAAGATTGTTTGAGCCTTGGAGTTTGAGTCTACCCTGGGCAAGACCATGTCTGTTAAAAAATAAAAATTAAAAAAAATGATAAAACTGACTCACCCTCTCAGGTGCCCCTCCCATAATCAGAAGACATTCTAGGAAGAAAAATGGTCCCATTGTATACCCCATCCAGGGGACCACAGCCTAACACAGAGACATCAGATTACCTCGATAACTGGCTCCTTCACGCAACTACAATCAACAACAGAGAGAGTAACCCCATAGCTTAACACAGCGCCTTCCATCTCAGGCTATAAGAGGGCAGTGGAGTCATACCCACAAGGGCAATCCCCCAACTGGGAGCTTAAGCTGGGGACCAAACTCACTAGTCTCCATTGGCAAGAGGTGAAGACAACAAGTCAGAGGTAACCCAACTTGCTAAAATAACCCTAAGACAATATAGGACCAGCACGCCTCTCCCTGGCACTGTCAATGCATGACCTAAAGGGACTTGGAGATAGGGCCATAAACCAATCCTACCACTCCCAGTTCCTGACCAAATAGCCTGATGAGAAAAAATCAGTGAAAGATTGCAGGAAATATGAAAGATCGGAGAGAAAAGTCACCCCCAGAGGAAATCACTACATCCTGAACAATGGATACCAACTTAAACAAAATGATTAAAATGGCACAGGAAGAATTCCAAATATGGATTGTAAGAAAACTCAATGGAATTGAAGAGAAAATAGAAAACAAACATATAGAAGCCACAAGAACAATACAGGAAATGAGTGAATAATTCTCCAAAGAAATTGAAGTTTTACGAAAGAATCAAGCAAAAATACTGGCAATGAAAGAGGCATTCAAGCAACTACAAAACACAGTGGAAAGCCTTAAGAATAGGGTGGATCATGCAGAGGAAAGAATTTCAGAACTTGAAGATAATTCCTATGTGCTAAACAAATCAGATGAACAAAAAGAAAATAGAAGCAAGAAACATGAACAAAACATACTAGAAATGCAGGATTATGTAAAGAAACCAAACATAATAATTATAGGCATCCCGGAGAGAGAAGAAGAAGTAAACAAGGGCTGTAAAATCTATCATGGAATAATGGAGGAAGACATGGCTGGACTGGCCAGAAATCTAGATATCCAGGTACAAGAAGCACGCAGAACTCCTGAGAGACTCAATGCGAAAAGGCAGTCACCATGTCACATACTTATTAGGCTGGCCAAAGTAAACATGAAAGAGTCAATTTTTCAAGCAGTCAGGGGAAAACAGTTTGCCTGCCACTGCCACTACTGGTACTCAAAGACCAGCCCATCTGTCCGCCCTGTCACCAGCAAAGCCTCACGATAACCTCCACTAACAACCATAGCCTAAGCCACTGAGGAAGTCAATAATACCACTAGTGTCAAAGAAATAATACAGAGACAATACTACTGTACCCACACAGAATAAAGGACCCTATCCTACCAACACTATAGATTTATCTATAGGAAAAATTCTTTTCATATGAAATTTAATTCATAAAATTGGAAGAAATGACTGTTACAACAGTTTCACAGATACCAAAATAAGGTCACAAAAGACATCAGAAAGCAAGGAAACATGACACCTCCAAAGGAACACAATAATTCTTCAAAAACAGATTCAAACAAAAAGGAAATTTGTGAAATACCCATAAAAGAATTCAAAGGAATGATATTGAAGAAACTCAGTGAGAAATGAGAGGACGTAAATAAATAATACAAAGAAATTAGGAAAACAATTCATGATCTCTATGAGAAATTCAACCAAGAGATATTAGAAAAAAAAAAAAAAAACACCAGAGATTCCAAAGCTGAAGAATTCAGTAAATGCAATAAAAAATGCAGTTGAGAGCTTCAGCAATAGATTAGATCAATAGAAAGAAGAATTTCTAAATTTGAAGTCAGGTCTTCTGAAATATCCCATTCAGACAACAACAACAACAACAACAACAAAAAAGAGCAAAACAAAAACAAATGAAGAAAGCCTAGGTTGACATACGGGACACTATGAAGCAACCAAATATTAGAATTTTGGGTGTTCCACAGAAGGAGAAGAGATGTACAAAGCCATAGAAAACCTATTTAATGAAATAATAGCTGAAAACTTGCCACGTTTTACAAAAGATATAGACATCCAGATATAGGAAGCTCAAAGAATCCCAAGTACTTTCAACTGAAAAATGTCTCTCCGAGGCACATTATAGTTAAGCTGTCAAAAATCAAAGACAAAGACAAAATTCCAAAAACAACAAGAGAAAATGGTAACATATATGGGAATTCTCAACAGTATAACAGCAGATTTTGCAGCAGAAACCTTACAGGCCAGGAGAAAATAGGGTGGTATGTTTAAATTGCTTTAATAATAAAATTGTCTGCCAAGAATACTATACCCAGCAAAGTTATCTTTCAATAATGAAGGAGAAATGAAATTGTTCCTAGACAAGCAAAACCTTGAGGGAATTCATTACTGCTAGACTGGCCCTATAAGAAATGTTTAAGGGAGTCCTATATCTGGAAATAAAAGGACAAAATCTGTCATCACAAAAACAAATGAAAGGATAAAACTCACTGGATCCACAAATGAGAAAGAGAAAGGACTCAAATGTTGCCACTACAGAAAACCATCAAATCACAAAAATAAACAATAAGAGAAGAAGAAGGGGAGAAAAAAGAATAAGAAAAGAACCAGGAAACAATTAAGAAAATAACAGTAATAAGTCCTTACCTATCAATAATACCTTGAATGTAAATGGATTAAATCACCCACTTAAAAGATATACACTGGCTAAATGAATAAAAACAATCACCCAAATAAATTCTGTCTTCAAAAAACTTACTGCATCTGTAAAGACACAGATAGACTGAAAGAGACTGGATGGAAAAAGGTATTCCACACAAACAGAAACGACAAGTCACCAGGAATAGCTATACTTATATTGGATAAAACAGAATTTTAAGTCAAACACTGTAAAAAGAAAAAAAGACAGTTATTATATAATGATAAAAGTATCAATTCAGCTAGCAGATATAACAATTCTAAATATATATGCACACAGCACGGGAGCACCTAGATATATAAAGTAAATATTATTAGACCTAAATGGAGGTATATACTTCAGTTCAATAATAGTTGAGGATTTCAGTACCCCACTCTCAGCATTGGACAGATTCAGACACAAAATCAACAAAGAGATGTTGGATTTAAACTGCACTTTAGACCAAATGGGCCTAACAGACTTACAGAACATTTCATCAAACATCTGCAAAATTCACAGTCTTCTCATCAGCACATGGGACATTCTCCAAAAGATAACTTATGTTAGGCCATAAAACAACCTTCAATAAATTTTTAAAAATCACAATCATATGAAGTATCTTCTCAGACCACAATAGAATAAAACTAGAAATCAATACCAAGAGGAATCTTGGAAACTATACAGATACATGAATGTTAAACAACATGCTCTTGAACTATCAGTGGGTCAATGAAGAAATTAATGAAATTTAAAAAATTTCTTGAAATATGAAAATAGAAATACAACATACCAAAATTTATGTGATACAACAAAAGTAGTGCTCCCACGGAAGTTTATAGTAATAAACACATCAAAAAGAGAAAAGACTTCAATTATGCAATTTAATGATACCATCTCACTCTAGTTAAAATTGCTATTATCAAAATCACAAAAAATAACACCTGCTGGTGAGGATGCACATAAAAGGGAGTTCTTATACACTGTTGGTGGGAATGTAAATTAGCACAGCCCTTATGAAAAATAATATAGAGGTGTTTCAAAACCCAAAAATAGAACTACCATATGATCCAGCAATCCCACCACTGGGTATGTATCCAAAGGAAAGGGAATCAGTATATCCCAGGGATACCTGCACCCCCATATTTATTGTAGCACTATGCATAATAGCCAAGATATGGAATCAACCTGAGTGTCCATCACTAGATGAATAAAGAAGATTTGTTTCATAAATTTAATGGAATACTATTCAGCCATAAAAAAGAATGAAATCCTATCATTTGCAGCAACATGGATAGAACTAGAGGTCATTATGTTAGGTGAAATAAACTAGCCACAGAAACAAATACCGCATGTATACTCATGGAATACTCATGGAAGCTAAAGCAATTGATCTCATGGAGGTAAAGAGTAGAGTAATAGTTACCAGAGGCTGGCAAGGGTGGATGGAGGGGATGAAGAGGTTGGTTAATGAGTACATACCGTTAGGTAGAAGAATAAGTTTTACTGTTTGATAGCACGGTAGGGTGACTATTGTTAACAATAACTTATTGTATATTTCAAAATAGCTAGAAGATATTGGAAATGTTCTCAATACAAAGAAATAATAAATGTATTTAAGGCGATGAATATGGTAAAAACCCTGATTTGATGATCATATACTGTGTGCATGTATCAAAATATCACATGTACCCTATAAATATGTACGATTACTATGTATCAATAAAAGCAATCATGTTGTCAAAAAAAATCACAACTATGCTGAGGGCTGGAAGGCAGCTTCATTCTAGTAGCCTAGTGACCCTTCCCATTGAATTTCTGAAAATTCATATTTCTTTAATTCTCATTAAAGACAAACGTTGAAGATGCAAAACAGGAACCACATAGTAGCTTTTAGTTGATACTTATGTTTGCTTTTATGTTGTATTTGTACTTGCAGATTATACAGTCATCAGTCTAGCTTTGCTTGTATATTTTTAGATGAATGCAATAAATCAATTGTTAATAATTAGAAATCCACACATACACACATTTACTTAGTAACACCAGGTACATTGTACATGATTCAGACAGTTTTCCTTTCCTATTTGAGAGGTCAAAAGTTTATTTTTCCTAAGACTTTCATTTTTAATACTGGTATTTGGTTTTACTTTTTTTTTTTAACAACTAGAATATATTTTTCTTCATTTTATTCTGAAGACATTGCAATTACCCTTTGAATCTGTGTGTGCTGTGTTTTTAGATCCTTTCCACATTTGAATCATACATGTAAAACCTAGATGTTTAATATAGATAAGTGTGTCTGAAGTCAAGCACACCGAAGTCATGTGCCATTTTAAACTGAATATATTATGTGGAATTAATGCAATTTTTTGTGAAAATTCTAAACATGAAGTGGTTAAGTGAATGGAAAGGAGATTTGTTTACTTAAATTACCTTTCTTTTATACAGTATGTTTTTTAAAAAAATAGAAACTACATGTCATCTCATTTGCATGCATTATTTATGTTTATTCCTTATACCTTTTTCATATACATATAAATATTTTCTTAAAGCAAAAAAAATCCAAGCTCAATTTTTTTTTAACAAAATGGGGTCTCTATCACCCATACTGGAGTTCAGTGGTACAATCATAGCTCACTGTAACCTCAAACTCTTAATCTCCAGTGATCCTCCCACCTCAGCCTCCTGAGTAGCTGGGACTACAGGTGTGCACCACCACACCCAGCTAATGTTTTGCAACCCGAGTTTTTCAATGGGGAAAGACTTGGAAGGTGGGCTCAGAAAGCCTAGTTTCATCAAATTGGGATTTCAACAGTACCAGTTATGGTTCTAAAACTCCTCGATACCTGCCCCCTTTCTCCCCGGTGTGTGTGGTGAAGCCCAAGCCCCTTGGCCTGATCATCCAAGTGCTACGTGGCCTACCCTAACTTCACGTCTTAGCCTTTTCAGTTACGGTTCTCAGGAGGCCCTGTTCATGGAACCTTCCTGATCCCTAGGGACAGAGGATCTTTCTTCTCCCAGATGTGCTTGGCATGTTATCTGCATCACTTCCTCCTCACGGTATTCGTTTCTTCCTGCGTGCTTTATCTCCCTCCTGGGTTTTGCTGTGGAGAACAAGGCTTATACCTGGGTTATCTCTATACCTCTGAGGTGCCTACTGGCTTTTGGACATAGAGCCTGAATAAAGTTTGATGGGTGAAGGCATGTGTCCTCTTACAGCCTTAGTCATCTATTAGAGGTAAGCGATCAGAACTGGCCTTAAGTCTGTATAAAATGATGGTCCTTTCATGGTAGGGGTACTAGGTTTAGCAAAGAAAAATAGAGACTGCCCAGTTAAATTTAAATTTCTGATAAACAGTAAACAATTTTCAGTATAAGTGGAGAGAGCCGTCTGGGGGAGGCAGACCCTAGCGACCAAGTGTGCGGGCACCGAGGGAACGAGCATGTCTCCGGGCCGCCGTCCCAGCCTCTGGGCCTGTCGATTGGAGGTCTTCCAGGTACAGTGTAGAGCTTGTTTGAGGAGAATGAAGAAACTCATTGCAGCTCCTGTGGAAAGCTGGTGATGGCCTGAAGGAAGGCAAGAGACAGCAGTGTTCCAGTAATTTCAGTGGGAATGAGATCAAAGACCAAAGCACTGTAGCGATTCTCTCAGATTAAGTTTCCTTTAGCCTAATCTGCACTCATTTTCCTCCCCACCAGGTTCCTTTAAGTGCAGTCTCCGCTCCGCACCCCTGCACTGCCCCCCTGGTGCTGCCCCCCCCAGCTCAGCTGTGTCCCCAGTGGACTTCCCAGTGGCCACGTCTAGGATTTGTCTTCATTGACTTATTTGCATTTGGCCCCTTTCTTCCCTGCATTCTTCTCTCTCCCCTGTCCCCTTTCCGTCCACCTCCCTTCCTCCACCCTGGCAGTGCACGCCGAGCCGCTTTGCTGTGTAAGCCCTGCACATAATGGACAGTGCGGGTCTCAGGTCTGTCTTTAGGCTGGCCACTACACATGGTGGTCTTGGGAATGTTTTGTAGGTCTTATCATGGTTCATTTGTGGCAGCAAAACACAATTGACACAAAATTTTAAGAAATGAAAATGCAGTGGAGAAACAGTCCATTTTCCCTGGAGACCCCAACTGTTCTGAGTCACATCATGAGTGTGTGGCAAATGGAAGGCAGGCTTAGCTACACAGCCATCCAAGGAGGACCACAGGCCCCAGCCTCAGGCACTACTGAAACTCATAGCCCATGGAGCAGAATTACCCCAAATGCCAAACAGTGCTACAACAATGTGTTACAAGGATACCTGGAACCATTCTGACCTTTGGTTAGGTTCAGGGTATGCTGTGTTCAAATAGGAATGAATATAAATTAATACTAGAAGAGACCCAATTTGTTAATAAATTATAGAGCCTAATGGGGAGAAAAGAACATCTTTTGTTTGGAATTTACTTTGACGAGATGTGATTTCTTTTGGTAAGAGTTTTTGGTTGGTAATACGTAAAGTAAAATCTCATACATCAGCCAACAAATACCAGCTGAATGCCTGTTACTGTGTCCCCAGTATCAGTAAGTACTGAGGCACGTTTGAGAGCACTGTTGGGCATAGCCCCAAACTCCGTGAGGCTCACAATCTTTTACATAAAACATAATTGAAGATAAGATTGTTTTTATTCCTATCCTGTTTTCCTCTAATGCTTTTGGCAAAATGGCCTATGGTATTTGGTATATTTACGTTCATTCCCCTACTGGATATCTGATTAGGGACATAAAACAATAGGTGTAATATCTTACTTTCTGTATAATAAGAAAGATTTAGGTGAAAATGAGATAAATTTGTATTCTTACTTTGAAACTATAAAGAAAGCACTAAGCAGTATTTAAAATATTTAATACCATTATTCACTCCTGTTCTAGTGATTTTTTAATATTATTAAATGTCTTAAAATTAGATGGTTACTTTTTAATATACTGTCCTATTAAATACCTATAATACAAAATATATAAATACCTCTAATATAAAATACCTAATATAAAATATATAAATACCTCTAATATAAAATATTAATATGCCTCTAGTATAAAGATGTTTTTGCTCCTAAGTACACTATCCTTCTTCTAGGGGAACTTCCCCGTGGCTTTTCTCAGGTTGGCAGTAAGATCAAATTAGAAGTGTGAGTAAAATATTATTGCAATAAATTAAAGCCATTAGGCTCATAAATCGATCAGTAATTTTTCAAGAACATGATAAGTCATGATGTCTTTTCATTTTGTCGAAGAAAAATGTGATAGGTAAGATGAAAAGGCATGTCTATTTTTGTGCCAGGCATTCTGTGACTAGTTAATTAAATATTTCCATCAGTTCCGGTGACCTCTTGTCTCTCAGCTGCATGTTGACTTTCCCAACTGTGCCTTCCATCCTTCTTGCCACAGTAAGAGAAACCAGATTCTCCTCAGCCCCTCTGGGCTCTGTCTTATCTAACTCAGGAGCGTCTCCTGCCAGGGGGTTCCCTTCGGGGAGGAATAAACCCAAAGGTCTCCGTTTGGTTAAAAGGTTCATGGCAGGTCAAGTATTTTTCAGTATATTTTTAAAAGGCTTGGTTGAGCTAATTTAATTTCTTATGTTCATTAATTCCTCTCCTTTCACCTCCACCCCCCTCTGAATAAACGGCCCTTCACACAAATCCAGTTTAGCTTCAATACACCTTATTCACACTGCCTTTTATTGCAGGCCACATTCCAGCCAGCTGGAGGCTGCCTGCCTGCCTCAGGTTTTCCGATTTAGCTCTGGAAATGATTTCAACATGGTAAAAACTTTTCACTGGCCAATTTGGAAAACAGGATCCAATTTGTGAAGAAAGCCCAAAATGGCAACTGAGAATGAAAAGTGATGGAGAAGGTTGGGACGTGGAAGCAGAGAGCAGAGATGGGAAACTTTGTCATTTTTCTCCGATGTTCCTTCTTCCCCACCAGGCCCCCACTTCCATCCTCTTAAGTCGAGGTCGGTGGGGCTGAGGTGGAGCAGGAGCTAAAGCTGAAAGTCAGTGCTCAGCCTTGCAGTTTTGTCACCCTCCTCGGGACTGCTCTTCTTGGCCCCAGTTTCATTGCAGGACTGATATAAACAAGAGACTGGAGTGGAATTCTGGGGGTGCTGGAGGGGAGCGGGCTGCGGTGAGCAGGATGAGGTCTGGTGCATGGTCGTATCTGGGAGCAGCCGGAGGAAGGGGAAGCAGTATGCGGCTGAGTGGGGGTGCACGTCCAATCAGAGCCAGCCCAGACAGCAGCCCTTTACAAACACACCAACTGAACTTAAAGCCACCCTGCAAAATTTGAGTCTGCCTATTAGATCTGAAATTATTTTTAAGTAATTCATTCAGGGTGACAAAAGCTTAATTGAAAGTGAATTTATTGTGGGCTTTGGGAAAAGATATGTGATTGAAATGCATGTGGGCAGATTTTAGATTCCTAAGGCTAATTGATTTCAAGTCTAGGAAGGACATATTTCTAGGTAAAAGTTGTATGTGTGTCATTGCTTTTCTCTTTGGGTATATACATCAGTCTTTTCCAAGAGAAAAGAAATGTCATATTTAAATATGAGCATACTTTAATAATAGGTGCTATTGATAGCACTACTATGTTGTTTCTGTTACATAGCATTTATAGTATTAAAATAAGCAAGTTTATTATTTATAGTTTTTCCTTCAAAGAACACTAAATTTTGAATAATTTAAAAAGCCTAATACTTTCAGAAGTTAACCACTGATCATAACAATGTATATGTTTATCCATATTGTTAAGGCATAAAACTCCTGAATGTTGATAGTTGATTGAATTTTCAGAGTTCTTCATTTTCGTTGACCATTTCAGCATTTGGAAGAGGTGTTGATGTTGTCATAGAACCTCAGGCCCTAGATGCTCATCTATCATCCTAGCCCAGTGGCTCTCAAATTTCTAGCTTGCATGGGAATGATCTGGAAGTCTTGTTAAAACACTGATTTTTAATCTGCATTTTAACAATTCCCTGGTGATGCTGACGCTCTTGCTACCACATTGTGAGAACCACTGTCCTAATGGTTCATCCTTGTCCTGACCCAACAGTAAGGAAGTAGTAGCCAAGTTTTAAAAATTAGCCTCTCTGGCTAAATTAGGGGATCATATGTTTATACTGAATTGACAGTTTCTCCTAAATAACTTGAAAGTTTTCTGATCCTACAGTACTACCCCTGAAAGTTTTCCAGGTTAGCATAGTGTATCCTAGCAGTTCAAGGATTAGGCTGGAATATGAGTGGCCCTTGCTCTAACACAGCCCACTCATAGAACTGGCTTATTTCCTATCCCAGCACATTCGACTCTGCCTTTGCCATTAGAAAGAAGTATGACAGCTGGAATTGTGACAGCACAGTATGCCATGTTAGATATGAATTTATTTTCTAACTCTCCTGAAAGTAGTAGTAGTAGGGATTTGACATAGTATAATGACATAGAAAGGAAAGGATGAATGAAAACATCTTACAAAAATGGAAACCACATGATTTGACAAATGCTTGTGCATGGGAGGCAAAGTGAGGAATCAAAGATGATTTCATGTATCAGACCAGGAGAGTAGATTGCAGTACCATTGAAGGAAAAGTGACACCAGGCATGGAGGCTCACACCTGTAATCCCAGCATTTTGGGAGGCCGAGGCAGGAGGATTGCTTGAGACCAGGAGTTCAAGACTAGCCTGGGCAACACAGCGAGACTTCATCTCTACCAAAAAAATGTTAAAAATTAGCTGGGTCTGGTGGCATGCACTTTTAGTTCCAGCTGCTCAGGAGGCTGAGGCAGCAGGATTGCTTGAGCCCAGCAGTTCAAGGTTACAGTGAGCTATGATCACTCCACTGCACCCTAGCCTGGGTGACAAAGTGAGATCCTGTCTCTAAAAAAAAAAAAAGCAAAGTGACAATTTGGCTTTGAGAAAGAAAATAGTATTTATTTTTAAAATATTAGCCAATACATTTGTAACTGTTTGGTTTTCAACAAGCGTACTCAGACAGATCAGTGGAGAAAGAACCTTACACCATACACAAAAATTAACTCAGAATGAACTCAAATGGATTAATCATAGTCCCAAATGCAGTGCTAAAACTATCACACCGTTAGGGAAAAACACAGGCGAGAGTCTTCCTGACCTTTAGTTAGGCAAAGCCTTCTTAGATATGACACATAAAGCACAAGCAGCAAAAGAAAAAAAAAAAGATAAAATGGACTCTATCAAAATTAAAAACTGTCGTGTCTCATAGGACACCGTCAAAGAAGTGAAACAGCAACCTGCAGAATGAGAGAAAATTTTTGCAAATCATGTATCTGATGAGGGACTGGTATCCAGAATATATAAAGAACTCTTACAACTCAATGATAAGAAAACAACCCAATTAATAATAGGCAAAGGACTTGAATAGACATTTCTCCAGTGAAGATATTCAGTTGACCAGTAAGCACATGAAAAGATGTACCTCATTAGTCATTAAGGAAAAGCAAATCAAAACCACAGTGAAATATCACTTCATGCCCAATAGACTGACTGTAATCAAAAAGACAGACCATAAGAAGTATTGGCAAGGACGTGGAGAAATTGGAACCTTGGCACATAGGTAATGTAAAATGGCTTAGCTACTTTTACAGTTTGGCAGATTCTGAAAATGTTTGATATAGGTACATATCTAAGAGAAATGAAGACATGTGTCCCCACAAAAATTTGCACAGGAGTGTTTATGGCAGCATTATTGACAATAACCAAAAAGTGGAAGTTTTGGTAGAATAATGTCTATTACTTGATAAATAGATAAAATGTAGTATATCTATACAATGGCTTATATTCAGTCATAAACGAATGAGGTGGTGATGCACACTACAACGTGGATGAACCTTGAAACCATTATGCTAAGTAAAAGAAGAGACACACAGAAGGCAACATACTATGTGATTCCATTGATATGAAATTTCCAGAATATGGAAATCCATAGAGACCAAAAGTAGATTAGTGGTTGCCAGGGGTTGGGTACCAGACATGGAGAATGACTTCCAATGAGTACAAGGTTTCTTTTTGGGGTAATGTTCTAAAGTTAGGTTGTGGGGATAGTTGTACAGCTCTGTGACTATATTAAAATCCTTTTAATTGTATACTTTGAGTGAATTTTATGGTATGTGAAATATATATATATGTACATATATATATATATCAATGAAGATGTTTTAAAAGTAATAAAAATATTAATCTTAAGAAACCAAGAGTACATGCCAGGATAAAGTCCAGTGGATGTTTGAAATTTGGGAGAGAGGTCTGGGCTGGGGGAGACGTGTGAGACTCATGCATAGAGGAGTAGGTGAAGCTATGGAAGTGAGTCAAGTGTCCAGGGAGAACATCGATGGGGGATAGTGAAGTTATTCGAATGCATTACTTGGGAGCACAACTCTTTCTTTGAGGACCAGGAGGAAGTTAGATGAAGAATGGTGTAACAGATGAGGGAAAACTAGGATGATACAGAATAATGGAAGTAAAGGAGAGAGGTAGAGTTACAGAAGAGGCAGCTACAAAGGGAAATGAGAGTGAACCATGGCACTGAGTTTGATGTTTGGGAGCTGGTAATTTTTCAGTTAAGTTCAGTGAAAGTGAAAGCCAAATACAAAGTTATACTGAATGCCTGGAAAATGAGTGACAGCTTAAGGAAAGTAGTATAGTTGGCCCTCCATATCTGCAGATTCAACTGGTACTTCCAAAATATTGGGGGGAAAAACAGTAAAAAACAATAATATAACAATAAAACAAATTTTAAAATATAGTATGACAATTATTTACATAGTATTTACATTGTAGTAGGTATTATGAGTAATCTGGAGATGATTTAAAGTATACAAGAGTATTTGCCTGGGTTATATGCAAATATTGTACCATTTTATATCAGGGACTTGAGCAGCCTTGGATTTTGGTATGTGCAGGGCACCCAGGAATACCAAGGGACAAGTGTATAGACTAGTTCTTCAAGAAGTTTGGGTGGGAAAAGGAAGAAGAAAATGCAGGGGGTTCAAGAAAAGTCTTGTTGCTAATGGTAATGATATTATTTAGAAAGGACAAATCTTAAGATTTAGAGGCGGAGGGAAAGGAGCCAGTAGAGAAAGATCATTGATGGTAAAAGCAGAGCTGAAGAAAATTCATAACAAAATAAAACTCTAGATCCAGGTATTATAAACATTTGATGCCCCACCCTCACCTCCGTGGCCCCTTCTTCCCATTTTGGAGGCAGGCAAAAAAAAAAAAAAAAAAAAACAGTGTACATTTGGTTTTTTTACTTAATGAAAAATGCACCTATGGATGCTAACTTGTAATTTTGGAAAGGCCACACGTTGGGAAACACATTTTTTACTACTACGCAGAGTAAAAATGTAAGAACAAACAGGAAAATAAATAGGAAAAATTTTTGCCAGTTGTTAATGAAAGCTAACCAATGAGAATTAGCTTTACTAACTTAATTATTATTCAGATTAAAGCCTGGAGCCGCTGTGATAAAGTTTCCTATTACAGTAGCCAGACATTATTGCCTCTGATATGGAAACTTTAGTCTTTATTCCCTCAGTCACTGATATTGATAAATATAAAATAAATATTGTTTTCTTGATTTTTAAAAACATCAGTGTAATTAATTAAAAAGAAGTAAGTAAAGTGGTCATTGTTCACTGCAAAACTCCTGGATCAGGCAGGGTAAGATGCACTAACAAGTAATCCTAATGGTACATTTCTTACTTAGGATGCTATTAATAAAGTAACTATCACATTTATATACCTCTGTAAATGAAATGTCTTAATACCATAAAGCCTACTTGAGTTTGCAACAACAAGGTCTCTATTTATGCTTCCATCTCTGATATGCAGTGAAATTATTTGATTTATCACAGAATAAAATCTGTGCCATTTCTGGTCATTATCATTTTTCCATTGATATTTTAGTTGTTAACAGTAAAGTTCCAACAGAATTACACAGCTGAGAAAGAATGATTTGGTAGGTCCTAGAAGTATATATCCTAATGGATTTCTGATGGAGATTGAACGTGATAGCAGTATGCTAAGTTCTTGAAGTTAGAAATTAATGTTATATTTTTAGGGGACATTCTTGGCATTGCTTTTACCTTTTGTGGGGAGAAGGAGGAATATCATAATTTTTGTTTTTTTCCTCAAATGACCGAGTAGGATTTTTTTTTATAAATTACAGAAACATTTAGTTTGAATAGCATACTGTGATTTCCGGCTCCGTCACTTTATTATACCCTGTGCTTCGTATTTCTGCAGACAGCAGTAATCAGAGCAATATGGGAACCACTCACAGTCTGTGTCAGTGTAGCCTAGTGGGTTCAGAAGTCTCCTTTGTTTTGGGATGCAAAACAGGAGGAAAGAGTGAAACTGACCCCTTTGCTGGGGCTGGATGCGGCACAGCGCCCCAGGCCAGCCAGCGGATGCCATGGTTTAAACTCGGTCTGCAGTCTTTGCTCCCCATCCCAAAGGAGGAGCAGTGTCTCCTGGAATGGCAGGTGGATGGTAACATAGGAGGACAGAAAGGATGGGAAACATTGCAGGGAACCTAGCAGCCCATGAACTGTTTGTCCTTGGACACCTTAGGGAGCCTCAGGGAACAATCACAACATTGTCGACTCACTTTCCATTGTGATCTTTATAAACTAAAACATAGTGTCTTAACACTATGAAAACACTGCTTTGTCCGTTTGCCTTTATAGTCTCCAGTCAGTGTCAGTTTAGATATATCTCAACGTTTCTCCTACTCTTCCTTCCTTGGTATGAGAAAGTGACATAAAGTTCAGATTAAACATTTCACTTCTTTACTTGGATTTGCAGACACATTAATTTGATATATGATGAAGATAAACAAGTAGAACCAGAGAGTGAGTGGGAGAATCCACTTATTTTAAGATAGCTTTTCTTTTTCAACTTCAAAATGAGAAATAATTATATTTATCTTTGTAGTATGGAGATAACTAGGCTGTAAATTAATTTCCGTGCAGGCTTTTCTAATAAATTACAGAGTTTTACTCTTTTCCAGAATCAGAAGTCCAATGTGGCATCTCTGGATCAAGTGCTCTGAGCCTTCTGACCTTATTTCTTTATAACAAGGGCTTTATATCCCCTTAAATCCATAAATTATTTGAAACATCCTTTTAACTTCTCAGAGGAGAGGTGCCAGATTGCTTAAATAGTTCCTGTTTTATCAGAGTTCTACATTCATTTTTCACTTGTTTCAATATAGTTTCCTCCTGTAGTTAAATCAGCTTTTCAGAATTTAACATTGAGTAGGGACCTTATAGATAAATGATATAACTTTGTGACTAAAATAGATAAATCTTGGGCCACTGTCAGTAGATAAATACCTTCTATTCAAGCAGTTTGGAAGTGATCAGCTACAAGGTCGAGCAGCTCGGGGCACTGTAGCCTAATGCACTTTTTAATGAGTAAATCATTGCTGACTGGTGTGCTTGTAGTTTAACTCCTTTTTAAATATACTGCCCATGGGTTATGCCCCTAAAAAGCAAGTGAGGTACCCTATGGGCCAGAAGGGGACTGGGAGAACATTTACAAATGAGCATGACACTAATGTGAACCAATGGATTATTTGCATTCCACTGCTTCAGTTATCACTTAATGGCTGCAGGCTCTGGTGGCAGGCCTGTGGACTGCATTATGTTAGCCTCAAAAATAAATGTTAATATCTGCGAAGTTTTCACATTCCCCACCATATTTGGTAAATCGTACTAGCTTAGCCCCTTAAGGGCTGCCAAGAGTCTTGTTGGCAAAAATGCCACTTTGGTGAAGGCATAACTGCCCACCAGTCCTATTTGTAGACTTTCCCTAGTTGACCCCACATCATTTCTTGCCCCAGAACACTGGGATTTGTGCTTTTTATTAAATGTGATCATTTGAGTTATATATAAATTGTTCTCTTATATCATTTGTGTTTTCTTTGTTGGGAGTGTTTTGATATTTGGATAATTCTCCCACAGGAAGTTCTTAACTATGTAAGTTTAATGAATGGTTATATTTATCTGTTTTTCACACAGATATTTGATTGATACTTGGGACCAGTTGGTGGGAAAAGTAAGATGCATGGGGTGGAAGGAAAATGAGTAATTCAAGTTCCTAAATGTAGTTTGATCACAGCTCTTTTTCTTAATTGAGGCTCTCACTCTAATTATAGCTCCATTAAATCAAAATCTTTGCTAGTTGAAAATTGCATACTAAATATTATTTAGGTGACCATGTTCTATCCATCAATTCTAGATGAACTGGAATGAAAACTAGGTAGTAAATTTTGTAATGATTAGAAAATATTTAGTTTTGATTAAATAAACATGTAATAATGTATTTGAGTCTTACAAATTTTATTTGGTTAATAATGAAACATAAAACATGGGGTCAAAATTCCTTTTTGGTCTATTTAAATTAATGTTCAAATTTAAGTGTTGATATTTTAATGAAGATTTTTTATTACTTGGCTCAGTAAACAAAATAAGTTGTACATATCTAAGTAAGAGGACGAGTCTCTCTAGGCGCTGCAGAGCTAGCTTGCCCTATGTATGCCATGTATGTCTTTGTGCGACACTTTGCAAGACACTTACCTAGATGTCCTTCAGCAAGACAGGGTTTTAGAGTGACAGATCATATATCTGAGAGTCTTTCTAGCTTTTAAAATCTATGATTTTATAATATATGTTGAAAGTTCTTTTTATTATTCAAATTAGTCTTTGAGATATTTAATTTTTTTATTGCTAACCTTTAAAACCTATTGATAAATGTATGAAAAATTTAGATAAATGGACAATTGTGATTTCTATAAAATTAGGATTTTTTTTTTTTAAGAATATGAAGTAGGGGAGTGAGGAGGGCCAGTGGTTCAATTTTTTTTTTTTTTTGAGACAAGAGGTTTTTTTTTGAGACAAGTTGCTTTGAGTAGAGTGCAGTGGTGTCAGCTTAGCTCACAGCAACCTCAAACTCCTAGGCTCAAGCGATCCTCCTGCCTCAGCCTCCTGAGTAGCTGGGATTACAGACTCACACCATTATGCCCTGCAAATTTTCTATTTTTACTAGAGACGGGGTCTCACTCTCATTCAGTCTGGTCTCCAACTCCTGAGCTCAAGCGATCCTCCGATCTCGGCCTCCCAGAATGCTAGGATTACAGGCGTGAGCCGCTGTGCCCAGCCAAATTATGATTTTAAATTAAGGCCCTATGTACGTATTTATTTTACTATCATAAATTGCATATGTGTAAAAAGAGTAATTCTTTTCTCTAGATAATGGAGCGCTGCTACTATTTATGAGCTCCTAGAAGGAACCAGGATAAATTATATACACTAATTCATCTTATCCTTACAAGAATCCCTCATGATAGATTATCATTAACTCTGCTTTACAGATAGAAAAAACTGGAGCTAAGCCCAAAAAGTATAAAAACAGGGGAATTCTGAACTTAGATAGCCTGTGATTTTTCTATTATTTATCAGGTTGCCTTGTCCTTATAAATCCATTCTTGGGCATCATCAAATAATGACCTCACAAGAATATGACAAAGAATTTAAGGATCCTGTCGGTAACCATGTTAATGCTTATTAAATAATCAGCAAGAATTGTGTTAGTATTCTCTTGATCACTGACTGCCAGCTAGGTAGTATATTGCTAATGGTGTTCAGTTTCTCTCCTAACCCAAAACATAGAGTCCTTTCATTTCATTATTTTCCTCTTTTAGTTACTTCTATTTCATGATCATTCTAATTGCAAAATATGAATCTTATAGTTAACTTACCATCCTATTCTAAGAGCATCCCTGATTATATTTTGGTTTTTTCATTTTAGGCATTTGTTCATATTTGATTGTACATGTATATCCTCATACATCTTCATGGAAATTGGAGATGATTTTAAATCATAACCAATATTTATATTTCTAAGCAATATTTTATCTTTACTTTAAAAAGACAAATAGCTTTTTGGTCAACCATACTGAGAACACTGCACATGAGTTTTCTCTGCCTCCAATTCTAAGGGATCAAGGGCTATGAAGAATTCTTAGACCCCTGCTGCTGGTAACTATGCTTAATTTAGACAGCATAAACTGTTCCAGTTTGAAAATGCCATACCATGTTTTTAAGCTAATGCCTTCCTTTGTTTTAGAAAAGAAGTTCTAAAAATAAAATACTCACCATAAATAAACCTACTTATATGTGTATTCAAAATAATCTTTTTGATTATCTTTTGTGGACAGAGATTCATTG
The DNA here is from genome assembly GCA_008086735.1 of Cheirogaleus medius. Classification (NCBI taxonomy): domain Eukaryota; kingdom Metazoa; phylum Chordata; class Mammalia; order Primates; family Cheirogaleidae; genus Cheirogaleus; species Cheirogaleus medius. Next base: position 1,548,000 of record VBSM01000373.1, on the reverse strand, counting down.
ACATAGGACCTTGTCTGGGAAAAAGTTGTATAACTTTTACCGTAGCTTGCAAGACTTTGAATCGCACTGTTGGCTGTGGTTCGAGAAGGTTTTTTCTGCCTCCTTCCACTGGTAATTCTTACCAGATCTCTCGCTGACTGTCGGTTGACTTGCCAGATCTTGAGTGATGTCTTTTGCTTCATCCCGCTGTGCATCTTGCAGGAAAGCAGATGCTCTTGATCATTTGAGTAATCTAAATCCTGTTATTTCCAGTAAACTCAGTAGGATTTCTGGGATGAGAGTTGGAGCAGTCCTGCCGAAAACTGGGATGAGAGATGAGAGGTTTGCTGAGAACAGAACAGGCTTTTTTTGTGTAAATTAATTTGTCTTTTTTATCTGGCTCTTATTTTAATCACATCTTTGCAGTTTTAAGTAGAACACATTATTTCTTCAGATTCACTTCTTTTGACTACATTAATATTGCCTTTGCAAGGCTGCATGGCAGAGATGTCTGATGACGTACTTTAGGCAGTTCTTCAAAGTCACTTCACTTAAACCTATATTCAGCCTTCTTTTTTCCTAGAAAGTAAGTCATTTTAATTTCAATCTCTCTCTTTTGAAATCTCTTAATGATTTTTTTAGTGGGGGTGAGGGTAGTTCTTATAAGTTAGATTTTTTTTTTCAAGACAAGGGATTGGCTACAGATGTGTAAAAATTTAGTGTGGAATATTATAGCTTCTTTTTTTTAAATCTCATCTGCTTGTTTGTTTCTCCCATGTTTTGGGTATACATCCCAAGTTTATTTTCTGTATCAGTGGTTCTATTTCTGTAGGTAAAGGCTGCTTTTCTAATTGTGTTTAGTCATTTTTATTTGTCTATGACCCTCCTGCCTACTTTTTAAATTAATAGTTGAATGTCTTCTTTACCAAGAACAGAAAAAATATCCATTTCTAAAATTTCCTCTTTTTCCATCTCGGAAATATACTTCAGGAATGATACTACTTTTGGTGCAGTCTAGTATTTGCAAGATAACAGGATGTTCTTTTTTTGTTTTTTTCTTGATTTCTACTTCCATATTTCATCAACAATTCATATTATTCTTTCTAGTTTAATTTTCCACTAAATACCCATCTCTGTCTTATAGTAATATATATTTACTTATTTATTTTAGTGTTCACTTGAATACAAAGGTTATGGGTAGACAGTGTTTGAGATCTCCAACTGGATTTGGTGTTGTTTCTGCTGAAAGTTACTTTGTTTCTGAATATTTTCCAAGTATATTAATGGTATTTTGTGGTAATTGGGAAAATACTAAAACCAATTATATTGCCTTTTGCCTTTGCATTGAATGATTCCATATAAGTGCATACTTGCTAGTTACCCTGGCAGAAATAACCAACTCTAGCAGCTATTTGGATGTTAACCAAAATGGCTAGGATCCAAAGCAGTACACTTACAGTATTAGGTAGAGCAAGAGTACTGAGCAATGTGGGATTAAATGAGAGTTCTAAGCCCCCCACTTAGTCCAGTTAAGTTTTAAAAAATTTCCTATAGCAGTAAAATACTTCAGTGACTTTTCCTTCCCCTCCTTTTTATTTTCATGCTGTGCCTTCATACCCCTGTAATATAAACTCTGTTTAAGAACATACATCACCACTTATTGTTATTCACTCTTCTCCCATATGACAAATCAAATACATGTTGAATAATAAAATCAATTCATTATCTTTCCCCTCATGTTCGCCAAGTTCTCTGCGTATCTCGTATGTGGAGCAAGGCCATATGTTCTTGACACAAAATAAGCAGTGCTTCTCCAGACCCTTAAGTGTAGTGTTAGGGTCTAGAAATGAACCTGGTGCCTACAGTAATTTCCCGTGTCTCAGAACACTATTGAGGTCTCATATACAATATTTAGATCAGCGCTTGCTCAGTGTGGGAACAGTTTTTACAGATATTTCAAAAATACAGCAGATTTCTGAATTGAAACACTGATGCCACCTTGTCAGGCAAGAGCCAGTGGATCAATCTGGATTCGTTTGTCATCCAATACTAAGGATTTTGCTGCTTAAACACAGAGAGGTAAAAATGAGAGAAAATCCATAGCAAAAGGAGCTTCTCTATATTATCTCAATATTAAAAAAAAAGGAATTTGGTAATATGCTGAGAATTAAGAACAAATTTCTGTCTTTAAGAAATATTTAGTTTTTTAATTTAACATAAAAATGCCCATATTGGCTTATAATTGGGTTTTACGCATCAGAATAATGCCCATATTGGCTTGTATTGGCCCACATTTGGCTCTAAGTCCCTTGAAGTTTACTCACCCAACAAGCTTCTTTAGCAGGTCAGTGTCCAGCCTATGCAAGGTATGCATTTCAAAAGGTTCTGAGGATTCTTATAAATCTCATTACCTTTCTTGGTAGCCTATTTTGTGTTTTGCCCTTCCTGTAGTCAAGAAGTCCTTTTCATTTATATCTAAATTTTATACCCAATTCCTCTTTAAATAGAAAATGACCAGTTAATTGTTTTCTTTTCTATGTCCATAATGAAATTTTAAAAATAATCCTTGATTTATTCTTCTTTCTCTTTTTTTTTTATTCATGACTTTGTGTAATCGTCTGTTTAGCAACTATTTTAAAAATACCAGCCATTGTAGGGACTTTACTGTCTTGCACTGGAGTCGATGACAAGATGAATGCGACAGGGCCTCTGACCGTACGAGGCCCACTGCGTAGCATAGGAACGTGCTCACCAAAACCAGCGTAATAAGGGGTGGTCGGGATGATGGTAGCTCTGCGCCCAGGCATATTTAGAAAAGGTTAGGGCTTTTACAAACCCTACTTTTTATCATTTGCCCTCTTCAGTATATGTCTGCTGGGAGAATCTTCACCATCTTAAAGTCTTTTAAATTATATTGTTGAGTGCTATTTTCCATATATCTAATCATTTACCCCACTTGATTCTGCAGAAAATATACTCTGTTTGCTTATACTTCATATTTTTAAGGATTAAATAATCTGTTAAGAACATTAACATGTACATTTGCATTTCCTTATTGTAACTTTCTTTTTTCACACAAGCAGAGTCCCACGTGGCCAACAGAAATGTTTGAACCAACTTCACAGGAATAAAAATCACATGTCTAAATCTGTGTACCCCAAAGTACATCTGTAGAGCTAAGAATTCTCCCTTGGTTGCTAGTTACGTTTCTGAGGGTTAACACATCACATTAGAACACCCATGGTATAAAAATGGAAGGATATCTCTGGAGAATAAATAAATGTAGATTATTTTGCCTAGCTAATTTATGGACTTTTTAAAGAGATGATATTTCTGCATACAGTTGTATGTTACAGCTACTGGGAACAGCGATGTAGCCAATCACATGGCCAGGAGAACTGAAGAGAGCAAATAGGTATGGCTAACCTCTAAATCATAAAAGTTTGTTCCAAATAGCAAAAATTTTTTGCTTGGAGATCATGTAGTTTGTATAATTTTATTCCCCAAGTGAAGCATCCCTCAGAAAATGTGAAATACCTCTAAATCCCACATCCTAGGATGTACTTGATAAAGATCCCTCATACCAGATGTCCAAAGAAACAGTACACCTGACAACCTTTTTAGTCTTTAAATCTCTCTCTCTCCCCCTGTATATTACAAATAACCTATAATGGATGTGTCTTAATTTTGCTTTTTCCCTCTCCAAAATGCACTTTTATATAGAGTATCCAGAGTCTAAAGAGGGAAATTGGAGACTTGACAGAAGTTTACCTTTAATCCTTCCCGTTTTTTAGGCCTCTTTTATGTATTTTTTTCCATCAATAGTTCTGCGGAATAGCTGGGAATGTACACAAACTGATACCACTCTTCTGTGGCTCTGGCTGTAAGACATAAGAAAAGTTACATGAATTCAGCCCTTCCCTCCATAGGCGGGAGCAAAAGCAGCCGTCAAGAGGGAAGAAAGTCTTGCTCTGCTGGCTATCAGCACTTCAGAAACCAGAGGTGGAGCTTCTAAGAGGACCGTGGTTCTGAAACAAAGTAGGAGCAGAACAGTGAATCACACTGGCCTTTGAGCCATTCCTGTTCCCCAGGGCATTTTTCCTACAGAACAGTCACCTTCTCCTGGTTTGCCCACCACAGGGAGAGGGAAAGATGTTCAGAGAACCTCTTCACATAGGAGAATTATCTTCTTTTTTACTAAAAAATGTAAAAAGGAGGAAACTGTTTGATTTTATGGTGTATACCAAATAAAAGTTTGCTGAACGAACAAATGAAAATATATGTAATAATACCTAAGATTTATATTGTCTGTCAAAGTTTCCAGACTCTTTCCTATGAATAACTTACTTTTCCAACCTCTATTTTGTATGGCCTAACACCGCCACCTCCCAACAACTGGGTTATAGGTTTGTTTCTTTAACAAATCATCACATTTATTTTGAGGTTAAAGATCCTTAGGTTAAAGAATGTATAAATCAATACATGATCTCTTCTATGTTTCACTTTAAACATCTTTTCTTTTCTCATAAGAAACAACCTTCAGTTCTTGAGCATAACAGAAAGCACAGTTAATTAGCCTTACTAACAGAATTCTTTTTATTTTTTTAAATGAAGATATAGTAGAAGAGTGTATAAAGTTATTTATGCTCACATGGTTTTTTGGGGTTTTTTTTTTTTTTT
>VBSM01000373.1:1521801-1541291 GCA_008086735.1 Cheirogaleus medius | reverse complement strand
CAGTGTAGGAGTGTTCCTATCTCTCCACATCCACACCAACATTTATTGTTTTGAAAATTGTTGATAAAGGCCATTCTCACTAGAGATAAGTGATATCTCATTGTGGTTTTGATTTGCATTTCCCTGATGATTAGAGATGTTGAGCATTTTTTCATATGTTTGTTGGCCATTATTCTGTCTTCTTTGAAAAATTTCTGTTCATGTCCTGTGCCCACTTTTTGATAGGGTTGTTTGATTTTTCCTTGCTGATTCTCCTGAGTTCTAAATAGATTCTATTTATCAGCCCTTTGTCAGATGTGTAGCATGAGAAAATTTTGTCCCATTCTGTAGGTTGTCTGTTTGCTCTCGTGACAATTTCTTTGGCTGTGCAGAAGCTTTTTAGTTTGATCAGGTCCCATTTATTTATTTTTGTTGCTGCTGTGATTGCCTTTGGGGTCTTCTTCATAAATTCTTTGCCTAGGCCAATGTCTAGAAGAGTATTTCCAATGTTTTCCTCTAGAATTCTGATAGTTTCACATCTTAGGTTTAAGTCTGTTACCCTGCATGAGTTGATTTTTGTGAGATGAGAGGTATGGATCCTGTTTCAGTTTTCTACATGTGGCTATCCAGTTTTGCCCGCACCATTTATTGAATAAGGATTCTTTTCCCCAGTGTAAGTTTTTGTCTGCTTTGTTGAGGATTAGATGGCTATATGAGGATGGTATTATATCTGGGTTCTCAGTTCTGTTCCACTAGTCAATGTCCCTGTTCTTGTGCCAGTACCAAGCTGTTTTAATTACTACAGACTTGAGTATGGTTTGAAGTCTGGTAAATTGATACCTCCCATTTTATTTTTATTGCCTAGAATTGCTATTGCTATATGGGATCTTCTCTGGTTCCATTTGAAGCATAAAATTATTTTTTCTACATCTGTGAAAAATGATGTTGGGATTTTAATAGAGATTGCATTGAATCTCCAGATCACTTTCGGTAGTATAGACCTTTTAACAATGTCGATTCTGCCGACCCACGAGCATGGTAAGGTTTTCCACCTGTTTACATCCTCTGCTGTTTCCTTCCTCAGTGTTTCATAGTTCTTCCTGTAGAGGTCTTTTACCTCCTTAGTTAAATATATTCCTAGGTACTTTATTTTCTTTGTTGCTATTGTGAAGAGTATTGAGTCTTTGATTTGGTTCTCAATTTGACTGTTATTGGCGTATATGAATGCCTCTGATTTGTGTGTATTGATTTTGTATCATGAGAGTTTACTAAATTCATTTATCAATTCCAGGAGTCTCTTGTTTGAATTCTTAGGGTTTTCTAGATATAATATCATATCATCAGCAAAGAGTGAGAGTTTGATCTCTTCTGTCCCCATTTGGATGCCTTTATTCCACTCTCTTGTCTGGTTGCTATAGCCAGGACTTCTAGCACTATGTTAAACAGAAGTGGAGATAGTGGGCAACCTTGCCTGTTTCCAGTTCTAAGTGAGAATGCTTTCAGTTTTTCCCCATTCAGTATGATGTTGGTTGTGGGTCTGTCATCTATGGCTTGTATCATTTTTAGGTATGCCCCTTCAATGCCTGTTTTATTAAGTGTTCTTATCATAAAAGGGTGTAGAATTTTGTCAAATGCTGTTTCTGCATCTATTGAGAGGATCATATGGTCTTTGTTTTTGCTCCTGTTTATGTGGTGAATTACATTTATAGATTTGCATATGTTGAACCATCCCTGCATCTCTGGGATGAAGTCTACTTGGTCATGATGTGTTATTTTCTTGATAAGCACCTGGATTCAGTTAGCTAGGATTTTGTAGGGAATTTTTGCATCTACATTCATAAGGGATATTGATCTGTAGTTTTCTTTCTTTGTTGCGTCCTTTCCTGGTTTGGATATCAAAGTGATGTTGACTTCATAAAATAAGTGGATAGGATTCCATCCTTCTCAATATTGTGGAATAATTTCTGCAGAATATGCACCAGTTCTTCTTTTTAGGTGTGGTACCATTCGGGTATGAAACCATCTGGTCCGGGACTTTTTTTTTTAGGAAGGTTTTTAATTGCTGTTTCAATTTCGTCACTTGATATTGGTCTGTTTAGGAATTCTCTTTCTTCCTGGTTGAGACTAGGGAGGCTGTGTGTTTCTAAACATTTGTCCATATCCTCCACATTTTTCAGTATGTGTGCATAAAGGTTTTTGTAGTATTCATAGATTATATCTTGTATCTCTGTGCGATCAGTTATTATATCTCCTTTTTTGTTTGTGATGGATCTTATTAGAGATTTCTCTTTTCTGCTGTTCGTTAGTCTAGCCAAAGACATGTCAATTTTGTTTATTTTTTCGATGAACCAACTTTTTGTTTTATTAATATTCCGTATAGTTTTCCTGTTGTCAATTTCATTTACTTCTGATTTGATCTTATTGATTTCATTTCTTCTGGTGGGTTTGAGGTCAGTCTGTTCTTCCTTTTCCAGCTCTTTGAGTTGATTCATTAGATTGTCTATTTGTGATGTGATCTTTCTTACTTTTGGATATAGGCATTTTTGGAAATAAACTTTCCTCTCAGGACTGCTGCTTTAGCTGTGTCCCACAGATTTTGATAACTTGTGTCTCTTTTGTCATTAAGTTCAAAGAATTGTTTTATTTCCATCTTGATTTCCTCGTTTATGAAGTAATCATTCAGCAGAAGGTTGTTTAATTTCCACATTTTTTGTGTAGAAATGAGTTTCTGATTTCTATTTTTATTCTGCTGTGATCTGAGAAGATACATCATATAATTTCTATTTCTTTAAATGTTTTGAGACTTGCTTTGTGTCCTAGGATATGATCAATCTTAGAGAATTTCCCATGAACTGATAAGAATGTATATTCAGTGGATTTTGGGTATAATGTCCTGTAAATGCCAGTCAGACCCAATTGTTTTAAATTTTTCTTTAAGTCCGTTATTTCTTTATTAATATTCTGTTTGGAGGATCTGTCCTGTGCTGTCAGCAGGGTATTGAAATCTCTGGCTATTATTGTGTTGCTGTTTATCAATTTGCTTAGATCAGGTAGGGTTTTCTTTATAAATCTGGGTGCACCTAAGTTGGGTGCATACATATTTTAAAATGTTATGTCTTCTCTTTGAATTGTACCCTTCACCATTATATAATGACCCTCTTTGTCTTTCATTACTTTTCTTTGTTTAAATACTCAGTTATCTGAAATCAAAACTTCCATGCCAGCCTTCTTTTGGCTTGTTTGCTTGAAATATTGATCTCCACCCTTTTACCTTTAGTCTAAATGTATCCTTGCAGGTTAGGTGAGTTTCCTGAAGACAGCAGATACTTGGCTTGTATTTTTTAATCCATTCAGCCAGCTTATGTCTCTTGAGTGGGGAGTTTAAGCCGTTCACATTTATTGAGAGAACTATAGGTGGGACAAATTTCTGTACATCCTGTTGCGTTGAACTTTGTTGCTTTGTTTTCTCTCTTGAGCTACTGTGGTATCTGGCCTTTAATCTTTAGGTTTTGAGTGGTGTTGCATTCGTGAGTGTTTATTGTGTTGATCCATGTGTAACACTGTTTTGAGTACTTCTTGGAGGGCTGGTCTTGGTGAATTCCCTCAGTGTTTGTTTATCTGAGAATATTTTTATTTCTCCTTTATATATAAAACTTAGTTTTGCAGGGTACAAGATTCTAGGTTGGGCATTATTCTGTTTCAGAAGAGTGAGAATGGGGCCCCAGTCTCTCCTTGCTTGTAAGGTTTCAGTTGAGAAGTCTGGCATTATTTGGATAGGCTTACCTTTGTATGTTACTTTCTTCTTTCACCTTACAGCTTGTAGAAGGGCCTCTTTAGTTGATATTTTGGTCAGTCTGATTTCATGTCATGGTGTCTTCCTGTTTGCATTGAATCTCCTGGAGGTCCTTTGAGCTTCTTCTACTTGGATATCTAGATTTTTAGCAACGCCTCGGAAATGTTCCTCAATTATATCTTCAAATAGGTTATCCAATCCTTGCATGTTTTCTTCTTTCCCTTCAGGAATCCCCAACAATCTCAAGTTAGGTTTCTTCACATAATGCCACATTTCTGGAAGCTTTGCTCTTTTCTCTTATTTCTCTGCTCTATCTCTGTGACTAACTTATTTAATAGGAAAGTGTTATCTTCAATCTCTGAGATTCTTTCTTCTGTTTGATCTACCCTGTTCTTGAGGCTTCCCACTCTGTTTTGTAGTTCCCTAAATAGATTCTTCATTTCCAGGAGTTCATTTTGATTTTTCTTTAATATTTCAATTTCTTTACTGAATTTTTCTTCCAAGTCCTGGATTTTTTTTTGTGTGTGTGTGTGTGGTTTCTTTGTGTTGGTTATCCATTTTTTCTTCCATATCATTGAGTTTTCTTACAATCCATGTTGAAATTCTTATGTCATTTTAGTGTTCTGAATTTGCTTAATGTCCATTGCTTGAGATCTGGTGTTCCTCTTTAGGGGAGTGCTTTCCATTTGATTCTTCATACTTCCAGCGTTCATTCGCTGAGCCCTTCCCATCTGGATCAGCCGTTTCTTTTTCCTTTGGGAAGTAACAGGCTCTGTGTAGCCTCTGTTCCAATAGGTGCTATAGGAGCAAGGCAGATCGCAGCTACTGCCTATCAGCCTGAATGTGTGCACTTCTATGGTTGCTTGATCTGCCACTGGGGGGAGCTGCTATTGTATTGTCCAGGATTCTTCCACCACAGTTGGGAGGCTACTCATGATGGGAGGGGTTACTTGGGGAGCCTATTATGGCCTCTTGCAGAGATTTTGTTCCCTGACCACGGACCTCAGTGTTGGCAGCTGACCAGGGACAGAGATCCAGCCCCAGCGTTATGATCCTACTGGGTGACCTAAACTGGTCTGAAGAGCAAAGTCACTCATCTGTCAGCTACTGATCTACACCAAGGCCTGGTGGATCCACACTAGTCACAGAGGGAAAGTGGCTTTTCTTGTCTCACCATAACTCCAGCGGTGGAGCCTACCACTTTCGGCATGAAAGATGCTGGCTAGGGGGAGGGGGTGGTTCCCCAGTCTGCCGGGCACCCCAGTGCCTGTAAGTCCCACAGGCATTAGCCTCCTCACGACTAGGGAAGTATTCAGAATTCATCCATCAAGACAGGCCTGGCTAGTTGATCATAGATTGTGTAAGGGCAGACCTTATCTCAAGAGTCTCTGGGCTGGGGGAAGAGAGCTGCCCAACACACCATATCACACCACAGCGGCTGGGCTGTGGACCTCAACAATGGCGACCACCTGCCCACAGAGCGCCAGCACTGGGGGCAACTGTTCAGGAGATGGTAGGTGCCGGATTGGGGAGCTGGGTCATCAGGACGCCCCGTTGTCTCTTTTATGTCGCCCTCCCACAGTCTCACGCCTGTTCAGCCGGAGCTCTCGCTCTTACTGACCCACCCTTGAGTGGTCCTATTTGCCCAAAGAGGTTCCAGGTTAGAGTCCCCTACTTAGTGATCACTCCGTAGGTCTGGATCCGCTGGGTGCCAGAGGCAAGTCACCTGTATCCTAACTCCCTCCGCAGTAGCTCAGAGCAGCCCCTCACTGCTTAGGGCAGTCCTGTCACAGAGCTCCGGGGAGTTCAAGATGCTTCCCTCTATTGTCCCCTCTCCACAGAGCCCCACGCCTCCTGCCGCAATTTTGCACCAACTTTGGGCAGGTCTCTGCCTGAGTGGGTGTGGAGGTCAGTGGGGAAGCAAGAAGTTCTCCTGTGGGTCTGATCCCACTTCACTTGTTGGCCCGCGGGGCACAGCCCTCCTGCACTCTATTCTCTATTGTTTGTTTCGCACTCTCCAGAGTTCGCGATCCTATCTCCCGTTCGCCTTTTTTTCTTCCTGTTTTGTGTGTCCCTCACTGATTCTCTGCCGATTCACAACGCTGTTCTGTGGGGGAGCGATCCACTCGTGTAGGAGACCGAGATCTATGTCTCTTTCTCTAGGAGCAGGAATCCAGGAGGTTACCTTTACTCCACCATTTTTCTTCCTCCTGTGTAAGAGGATTTGATGAGTTCTGGTGGTTGTTGATACTTTGGAAGAGGTTGAAACTTATCTTTTCTCAGTAAATTGTGGTCCCATCCAAACAAGGTAGGGTGTTGTGTTTTCCTGATGTCACCAACTTTTATCAAGTAAGCTTATCTTTCACCAAGCTGGCCTTTCAGAAGTACTTGAAATCACAGATAAAGAGGTAGAACACTTACCCCTTAAAAAATGAAGTGTATTGCTTGGTGTTTGGGTCTCTCGGCTTTTTACATAGTAAACATCTTTAATCTCCTAATCTCCTGTCTTTTTCGGTTGTTTTCTTTTAGCATTAGTTTCTTCAGTGTTGTCTGAATATTGTGTTATAAAATTAGCGAGTATGTCAGCTGGTATTTCATTTCTCAGTATCTAAGCTTGTTGCATGCCCTATTTCTAGGGAAAAGGTGACCCCAATATTGGTATACCTCTGGGAAGTTGTTGCTCAGCCCAAGTGAAAATTTTCTTAAGGAAAAATAGGAGGAGGAGATCAAAATGCAAAACGCCTGTGACAGGCGCAGTCAGTGCCGTAATACAGAATAATACTCTTTAGGACTCACACAGATGAGCCGTTCACCTTCAGAGCATCTTACTGTTTAGCTGATTCTCCCCACACCCCTGTGCAATAGGTTTTATTGTTTTCACACTCCCTGTACGACCTTAGGACAGAGTTGGAGTGAGCAACTTGCTGAAAGCGACTAAGCCACCCCTCCCTGTCTAGGTGCCTCTGCCTTTCCTCTCCTGTGAGACAACGCACGCAAACCCACGAAGGCATGGGGGTTTCACTGGTTCCCAGAAACCTGTATGCTGCAAGAATCTAATGCCACTTGTTGCTCTTAAAAATACCGTGCCTCCTGCTCGCAAAGATCTGTGGCTGCTCACAATGGCAAGGCACGGACTGGAGACTTGTAAACAGCTGCTGGGGGCTGGGGTGGGTGGAGTGTAACAGAATAGGCTGCCAAATTCCTGACTGCCATATGTGCTGTGTAATACTTGTCATCTCAAGTGAGTCATTAAAAGGTTTCCCCTTAATGGGGCTTTGAAGTGCTGGGACAGCTTGAGCGCATCTATAAATTGCCACAAACAGCCCTCTGACCGAGTTAGCTAATTGCTTGCTCTTTGACTTATTAGGATCAACTGAGTTAAATAATTTGTCACATGTGTGGCTCGTAATAAATAATGTGACTAGCCAGTTTGTGAGCTGTTTCAGTGATATATTGTACCTTGTTTGGATGTTGTCACATGTAGCTAGCTAATGTGGGATATTTTATCCATAGGTCTATCATATCCCTACAAAAAGAGTAAGTTCTGACAGAGCAATTGGGGGGAAAATGTTAAAAGGAGTCCAGTTACAGGCAAATGTGTTCACTACTTCAGCCTTTCCATAAAGCATGAATCATCATTTTTCTTGGATATTAGGCACATATATCACACGTCATGCAAGTCATAGATGAAAGAATATAAATAATAAGTATTGAATTATTCTAGGTAATATGGGCTGAATTATTACAGTTTAAATATTATTTATTCCTTTTTTTAAAATAATCAATCCCTGCTAGCCATCTGGTGGATGTCCTCAGCTCAGCTCAGCTCAGCGTCCAGCCAGTGGCCGGCATTGTGCTGCGAGCTGTGCTGGGGGAGGGCATTGTTTTCTGCTGTCATGGGCAGAGGGTGATAACTGGGAGAGACAGGACCACAGATCAGGGAGAGAATGATTTGTAAGAGGGGATCCGGGAAGATAATTGTCCAGTCATACGGGAGGGAGGATGCTAGTTAGAATTAATTGCTTTATTTGCACAATAAATAATCTGTTGCCTAAAGGTGCTCATAGCATCACACAGAAAAAGGATGGTGCCAGCACATCTGGGCGGGCTGGCTTTGGCGTCAGTATGATATATTTATCTCCATTCAGAAAAAGAAAAAGGAACAAAAAGGCAAGTAGTTTACCATGTTGTTAATCTGGACTGTGTTCTTGTAGAAAGTATTATTATGTGACCAATAAATGAATTGAGCTGTTTGTAATTGTTTTTAAAGAATACATTGCAATTGGCTTTCCTTATTATTAGCAACAGCAGCTTAGAACAGCAGTTTTATTGTATTTAGCATGGAATAAGTATGTCAAAACAAGGATAATTATGCTTTTGTAAAATTGGTAGAGGAATTCTTTTACAATTTCCTGAGAAAAGTAATTTCTGTAACAAAGAATAGGAAAAGTCCAGCTTAACCAAAGGTTTCTTTCAGCTTTTCATTTCAGGGGACATCATTTATAATTATTTATTTGGTTTTCTCTCCAAAGTATTCAGTTGAAATAATAATGGCCTTAACTAATACTTTTTATGGCAATTTTTAAAATTAAAATATTGTATTCGCTGTACATGTCACTTCAAAATTAATGTGGTTTTTTTTTTTTGCTATTTTCTCTAATGACCTATTCTTTTTCTCTCTTTGCATATATTTACTTAGGATTTTAATATATCTCTATGCTTGCACATTATCACTGAGACAATAGGCAATAAAAATGCCAGAAAGTCTCAAACAGTGAGACCGAGAAGTCACCAACAGATCCCAGCTGGAGGGTCCCCCAGTGTGCCCTCCCTCCCCCTCCCCTATCCTGGCCGGCTTCCTTTACCCCTTGGTACCTGTTAACTCTCCTTTTGGATGTTCAGTGTGATTAGATAATGGTTTGGGGTGGAGGTGATGGAATGTGGATGGGTGGATTCAGTTTAGAAAAGGGAAACATTTACTCTAATTAGGGAAAGCCACCCAAGCCTGGATTTGTTAGATATGCAGAATACTGAATGTCTTCAGCCCGCCCAGACCTTCATTCAGCATGTGGAAGAGGTGACATTATTAGTTCTCTTGGCCCTATTCATGTTTATTTTTGCTTACATAAGTTAATTAGTTGGTACAAATGTATCATTTCTTCCTTCTGTGAGAAGCAATATAAAGAAAAGTAAAACTTTGAATAGTTTTTGTTTTGAATACTATTTCTAAGTGACTTCTTAAACTTCACAGGTGTGTCTTGGGTGTAACAAAAATAATTATTTTATTAAAAGGAGTATGTGTAAGGAAGAGTATATTTAAAGATATTTATCTCAAGGTAACTGGCACTGAACTAAATAGTTACTTCCCTTAAAAGATAAAATGTGCTGAGATTGTACTCACACAGCCAATCTGAGACTTTCCAAATCACAGGCAAAGAGCCACGATGATGATTTTGGCTTGGATTGTTTTGCTGCTGTGCTGTATATACATGTGTGGGGGAGTTTGGCAACAGGGGTCGGGGGACAGAGAAAGATGAAGATTATGGATTGATCGGCACACATATATATCCTGCTTCTAAGGGTTGGGTATAGCATCACTGGTGAAGGTACAAGCTGGATGAAGTGCCCATCCTTACCTCTTCTCACGGAAGTCCTAGTTTCCTGATTCGTTGTCCATTGACATAGTAGTCACTGCAAAGTGCATGTCTCTATACAAACCTGCCATACCAACCACCAGCTGTCATCCAGAACTGAGCAGCCAGGAGGGACGGAAAGAAACCAGGGCTGATTTCACTGTTTATTCCTCAAGAAAAATTACCTTAAAGTGACCACTGAATTAAAACCTTCCAACTTGAGAGCCAGAGACAGCATGCTGGCAGACACCCAGCCATGCTTGCCATGGCCTTGTCCTCCCTTCTATCCAAGAAAGCAGGTGCCAGGCATGACCTGGGAGAGAGCAAGCACCACTTCCTTAGGGGCAGTGGGCAGCAGACAAGCTGGTCAGAGCCCCTGCACCTCAGCCCACCTGCAGCAGAAGGACTCCTCCAGGGCACGCAGGGCTACTTGGCTGCCTGCGCCTATGCCTGAGTGTGCGAAAATGTCCCAAGAAATCGATCTCCTTGTACTTATGACAGTAGCACATCCAGGAGAAAAAGATCCAGGGAAGAGTGGGGCTCCCTAAATCTAAAGATTCCCCTCCTGTCCTTAGTGAGTCCTCCACAGACTGTGAAGGAGAAATCACCCACTAAGTGTGCCTTTTCTGCAGTATGATCCCAAACACTGGATTCTGTGCCAATTTCTTTTTCTGTAAATCCTCACCTTAAAAAAAAATAAACATTAAAAGTTTTTTCTGCCTGTAAGCATTTCTGCTATTTCCTTTCCTCCTGCTGAAAGCAGGGGTAAGATGGTCACAGGTTTTTCATTGTTGCTAACCATTGTCAGAAACATCACTGCTTGAACATCTATTATAAAAGCTATGGCTTACACATAGATCAACAATTCTGAATACCTAAATACCAGACATTCACCAGGGAGTAAGACTTTGACGGCCCTTATGCCAAATGTGAGTCTGCAGTCATTGCTGTTGAAAGAATGATACCATGCCAACATCTTCTTTGCTTTCTAATCCCTCTACCTGCTTCAAAGTAGATTAAGATAGAGAAGCATACCTGATCCGTAGCTGCATTAGCTCCTACCCTTACAATGGCCTGCCTAGAGTGTAACTTAAGCCTTTGCCTTTTATTTAGGGATGTTGTATAAAAAACAAGAACAAAACACAAACAAACCAACACTTGCATCTAGAGCACACCTTTGAAAATCTTCCCGTTTGTGTTACTCAGAGTCCATGTATGAGAACTCATGCACTTAGTACCAGAGAAAAGCATTCTTGGAGAACTAGTATTTTTCTTTTATCCAAGCAGTGTGAACCATACAACCCAACTGGACTCCCTTCTTGCTTCAGTTGCCTAATCTGCTCAGAGAGTACGAGAAGGGTGGTACGAGAAGGGAGAAGCTTTAACCATCTTACTCAAAGCCATGGTATGTTTTCCCAGTCACAGTGTGGTTCCAGATCCCTATTTTAACATTTCTTTTGCGCTTTATTATTTCATTGTAGATATACACATTGTAAGATGTCATAAATAAGTTTTAGAAGGAAAATGGATATAAATTATGAGTAAAAATGAACATTTTAAACTTAAAATATACATAAAGAATCTCCTGATTTTAAATAATACACAAATATTGCTTTATAAGATTCTGAGTTACAGAGCTACTTTACATGGATATTGAGCCTCTGAATTCACAATTGTATGTATTATATCCTGCACATTCTAGAGTTATTAAGCATTTATTTATAACTGTTGTAGCACAATATACTAGAAAGAGCCCTAAGCTTGAATTCAGAGATTTAGGAATGAATTCCCAACTCTGTCACTTTTGACACCTCTGAGATATAATTTGTCATCTGTAAAATTCTTAAACTCAAAGAATCTTAAAAATTATTAAATAAGGTAAGGAATATAGAAATGCCTACAAAGTGCTCTGCAAAACAGTGGCTCTCAATTTTCTTCCACCCTTTTTTGCTCCCTGGGTTAGAGGAAATCTTGTGATGAAGTATACTCAGTCTGTGAAACCAAGTGCGATCAGTGCAAATCACTGTTGTCTAACTTAGGTCCTCCATATGTTCACCCCATATTTACTTCTTCAGTACAGGGAGACATTCCCCAGGTTACCTGATTAACCATTTAGAGTGGACTGCTGAATAAACACAGTCAGGAGGTAAACATCTAAGATGGCAGAACAGCTGTTGAGAAGGAGAGAGCCTTTAGGAGCCTCCATTCCTTAGGCTGTCTTTCAGGAGGAAACATCGATCCACAGACATGAGGGACACCAACAAAGAACAGGGCGAGGTGTTTCTTACCAGTATTCCTGAATGTGTGTTTTCTTCATCATTTCACTTCTCGGCCAATTTTAACCTTTATTCTGATTTGTTTTCTCAGACTTGTCTTTTGATTTACTGACTTATTTTTATTAAACATCTTAGGTATGCTTATGAATAATTCAAAATTACCCAAGCAATAGAGGGAAATTTCCTCTTGTCTCCCCATCCTCCACCATACGTGTCCACTATTCCTAGAGACCTCTGTGGCAGGACCTTCTTGTTCAATGCTCAGGGGGCTTTCAGAGTTCCAGTTAGAGGCTGGCTAAGTGTCAGTAAGTGATGAATGTTAGGAAGTAAAGTGTTCTGGTGGTCTGTGTCCACAATGTGTTAAAATTCAGATGAATGGATTCTAGGTTTGTCAGAATTATTTCTGTCTATTTGCCTGCAAACTCTATCAGATGTGTCAGACATAATCTTATTGATACCTTTTTAAACTCATGCCTAATTGCTTGTGTTGACATATAATAGTATAAGTAAAATATGTCTTGGTTAACATTTCATGAGGGAAAAAAAATCTCTTTTCTTTATAGAAAACATTTGAAGGTTATTTTATGGGACTTATTTAATCACTTTTTAAAGTAATCGTTAGTTGACCAGCCTAGCATCTTCTTTAAGAAAATGCTATATGTGAACATTTTAACTTTAAAAATTATTAATAATTTACAAGTGTTTTAAGTTCAAAGTAATTTTTGCATTTATTAAGGACTTTACCAGAATTAATATCACCAGAAAGGAATGCAAAGAATCTGTAAATTATTGTAAGTAAATTGGGAAATATAGCAAAATATAGCCATGCAATTTGTCAGAGACTTACTTTTTGCATAAACCGAAAGACAACACTGATTAATTCTTTTAACTTTTTTGTTGCTATTAATTAAAAAGTTATCAAAACAATCAATATATTATACACTAAGAAGTATATTTATTTTATCATTCAATGAGTGTGGTATGTGTTGGCTGATTTTCCTTCCTGGAAGGGACGTGAGCAGGTCACACTGCTCGAGACATGCTGCCCATAGGGATGTAGAGGTGCCCAGGGCACCAGGTTTCTGTTTCCTGGGATGATAATAATGCTGCAGTATGGCCCAGACCTCTCCACCAAACACAGTGCATGTATTACCTTTTCAAAAATTAAAAATAAAAACCACATATTATAATTACTAATTATTCTAAGGCTTAAATATTATCTTTTTCTTGGTTTCTTGGTTTAAGTGTTGAACTTCAGTAAGCAATTCAGAGTAACCCATTGAACTAATTGCCCTTTAGGAGTGAACTGAGGCCCACCCCTCAATAAATAGAAAACCAAATGATTAGCAGCAGAATTAGCTCAGAGTCACTACTGACTACCTGCTTTCTGTATGACACTCAATAGTTCCAACCACTTAACATTTTTAAGCCTTTTTTCCCCTCTGTAATGTAAACTTTGTGAAGCTCAGACTTTTTAAAAACGTACACCATTCACTAAGTAAGCCTGATACAATAAAATCTTTGTTCTCTGTAGCATTGCAGATTCATATATGTATATACATGCATGTACTGTCTAATATTTATCTGGTCTGGAATAAGCATTAATCTTTAATTACTATATAAACATTTTAAACAGGTGTGGAATAACTGCACTCTCAAAAATGCAGTGTTTATCCTCTCACTGCCTGATGGCATCGGCCCCAGTACCTGACAGCTCTCACCTCCCTGCGCTTGAGGTGGAAACAGAGAGGCAGTGGGTAAAGGGCAAAGAAATGCCCCAAGTCCCACATGAATCAGAAATTTCCAGTTATAAATTATGCACCACCATAACATCCTTTACCACAGCTTGCCAGCCAGGAATTGAGTTTTGGGTAGTATATAGCAGAAAAATGTGTTTTTCTGTATTGCTGTGGTGGAGAGGAGATTGGGGGCTGTGTATATATCCATGCATTTTTTTTCTTCCTGTGGATTGTATACTCTCAGTCGCATTTTCTTGGGGCTGTGAGCAGAGCCTGTGGTGTGAGGAGATATAAAGCAGCATTTTTCTAACTGCCTTTGAAAACAATGAGGGCTCTGTTAACAGGGGCCCAAACTTCTGCAGACTGCCTTGCTGGTTCGAATGACTGGTGGAGACCAGGTTCAAAGCCATTGGCCTCCAAGTGCTTTAATTCAACGTTATTTTTGCTTCTCTAGCTTCTTCTTTTCTTTTCTTTTCTTTTCTTTTCTTTTCTTTTCTTTCTTTCTTTCTTTCTTTCTTTCTTTCTTTTCTTTCTTTTCTTTCTTTTCTTTCACCTAAACGTTCTGAGGTCTCCTTGTTTGGTAGGTTACTGAGCAGTGACTTTCTATAATTAGATTAAAGTTAATCAAATGAAGACTTGGATATTTTTTAATGTCGTTTAATTTGCTTTTCCCTCCTCTTCCCCCACGGATTTTATCACTCTAGCTTAATTTGTTGTAAAATTGCACTTCATTTTTGCCTAGTACCAGGTTTTGCAGTTTGAAAAAATAGATGACAATGGGTATTTTCAGCAGTCTTTGTTTTTTCTTGAAATAAACACAATTCTGTACTAGACTTCATACCAATTAGTTTTAATCTTCCTAGTAGTACTTTTTCTGCTATTATAAATCTACCAGGTTGGAGAAGTGAAAAGGAGATATAAAATAAAAGATTCTATATTTAAGGACAAAATGGGGAAGTAAATTTTCTAAAGAAACCCTTAATTGACGAATATTTCCTACAGAAAGCGGTTTATGTCTGTGGTAAGTGCCGCCTGATTAAGTTAGGATATTTTGGTCCATTTAAAATAATAGTGCTGTGAAGAGAGTGAAATTGAAGAGTGCAGCTAGTAAGCACAAAGGATGCAGTTTTTAGGCACCAGCAATAAAAATTTAAACATTCTTTCATGTTCAGTCAAAATTTCTATCTTTTATATTATGCTTTACAAATGAAATATGACAACAAAGCAAAGGAAACAGTAAGTTCAAAACTATTTTTTACATTCAATATTGTTGGAAAGTCTAGATTCCATATGAAATTTGACTCTATTCAGGCTCTCCCTGTGCTGTTTGTCTGGAGGAAGCAGTCAGCAATGAGCAGCAGCGTCAGGAGTTTGCTGTGCAGCTTAGCGCCTGACAAGCGCACTTTCTGCTTGGGTGCGGGAAAATCAGCTTTCTAGTTTGTTAGGCTATAGGCAGAGGGACAGTGCTCTGACGGATCTGGGTCTGATTTTTAAGTGGTGTTAAAAAGGTCAAGGTTCACATTTTTTCCATTTTATCCTGAGTTCATCACCAGCAAATCTCCTTTGCCAAATTTAGTCAATGCTAGCAAATGAATGAAGACCAGAAATGGGGATCATGGGTTTGTTTCCCTCCCTGGTTATGTGAGAGCATCCATACACAGAAAGAAAAGTTCATGTCGTTGAGCAGTGGCCCTTGCTTCATAGTTTTGGCAAGTAGTCTGGTAATTAAAATGTCCAGTTATCATTTCTTTAAAGTAAATAATTTAATAATTTTAATGTTTGAAAATTAGAATTTAGTGCTGTTTTATTTATCATTTTTCTTTTGTTATGGTTC
Source organism: Cheirogaleus medius (assembly GCA_008086735.1). Classification (NCBI taxonomy): domain Eukaryota; kingdom Metazoa; phylum Chordata; class Mammalia; order Primates; family Cheirogaleidae; genus Cheirogaleus; species Cheirogaleus medius. The sequence goes on along the minus strand of VBSM01000373.1, from coordinate 1,526,037 downwards.
TTTAAATTTATTCTTCTGTTTTGAGAAGCACTGTTAGGATCTACATTCTGTAGAAATACATTGTATTGAAATTCCCTTTTTTCTAATACGGAAGTTAACGGTAGCGTCTCAAATCCCTGCTTTGAAGCATTAATTCAAGTATCATTCCTATGTAGTAGTACCAATAAGTAATGGGAAAAGTTTATTGAAATAACTCTTTTGATATTTATATGTTTTGCCGGTATATTGGCTAATTTGTTTGAAATTGGTTAATGTCTTTTTAAATGACACAATAGAAAATATATTCTCAAACTTGTTTTTTAATTTGAGATAAATATATGATAACTTTAAAGTTTGGTAATTTGAGGTTCACTAGAGTGCACAGATATGAAGAAATGTATATATATGTGAGGTGTTTGCATTTCATTGGCTTTATAATAGTGGCAAAGATAAAGTGATTTCTACATTATCAAACTGTTACACTGTTGACATGTATATTAAGATGTTTTTATATATAAAACAACATGTAAACCTGTCTAAATCTTTCATTTAAAGATGAATTTAACTTATAAGATTTAAAATAAACTTTTAGGAGGTGTCAGAATCTTTGAATTACTACTAATAAAATAAAATATCTTATTCTCATTCCATTTTTAAAAAGCTGGGTATTTCATATAAATTTAGAGGTGTTGAATAAAATTAGTAGGAGGCTTTTCCCCTCCTATTTATACTGGAAAATACACACACACACACAAAAATGTTTTCCTGTGTTTAGAAGTACTATATAAGGATTAATATGTGGACACATTTCATGCCATAGAGTGTCACAGCCAAGCATTTGTGGGTACTGTTTCCACTCGCAATCTTATACACAAATATATACTTAAATAGGGAAAAATATACCCTCTAAGGTGAAATCCTAAGACATTTTCTTTCTTGCTTGCTAGAATTTTTCCTATGGTGAGCTTTCCTCAACATGTAGAAGAAACTAGTGGTTGTGTATGATCTTAACACCTTCAGGGAGCTAATTGATATCATCAATTTGTTAAGATCCCCACCACCTCCCTTACAGTCAAACAGGTAATAAAGGTTATTGAAGCAGCAGACAACAGAGAATAGCTTTTGAATTTAACGTTTAAAATCAGATTTCCTAAAAATATCTTTCTTCCTGTTCTGCAGGTAAGAATGCAAACTTTTTTTACATGTTAAAAATTAAAATAATATAGTTAGTTTAGCTTCTAAACAGTTATTAATAAATTATCTGTACCTTCAGTATTTAACTACTCTAATTTTAGGGATATTTTCTCAGTGTTTTATGTAAGTTGTTTATGCAGGTTTTATATTTGAAAGAGATATTCCTGCTTGGAAAGACTTAACTCTTAACAGTGTTATAAATATTATATACATAAAAATTATAGCTTTCTACCAATAGCTTTTATGTTATGCCTGTTATTTATCCTAAAGAAGAATATAGCCAACAAGTACAAACTAATAAATCCAGAATTTTTTACTTAGGGAAATATTATATGAATAAAATGTTAGGTGTTTTCAAGTTAAGTTGACAGGGTTGTCAATTCAGGATATCACTGAGTGCAGCTGGGAAAGATTCTTTGGCAGAGACTAATCAATGCAAGCTCTAACAAGTTGTGGAAATACATCAATCACAGAATCCTTTTATGAAAGATTTTAATGTTTCTTAACCGTGTTCTCACTAACACAAAGAATTTGAGACACACATTTGGTATATACAGCAAATTCTTTTTAATAGCTTGATGTGCTGCACCTAGCACTTACTACAGCAATGGTGTGTGTTGCTAATATATTATACTTTGCTGATGTTGTACTGGGATCCAAAGCTGTGCCAGCAGGATCCTTTGTCTTTTCCTATTGCTTCTTGTTCAAGGTGTGTTTTTATAAAGGGAGAACAATTATTTTAGTTTAAAATATTAAACAAAATAATTTTTATTTCTATTTCAATACTGATGGATCACCCATAGCCTCAAAAATAAATAAATGAGTTTAAGTCATCAAACAAAACATTATTTTTATTGGTCTGGTTTATGAAAGACGAGAAGTCCTAGTGTAGAAGTATCTATTCTTTCATCATCATTATCTGCCTTCCTGTTCAAGTTATTTTCTGTAAATCCCAGTTAAATACTCGAAGGTTTAAAGTGTAACTAAAACTTAGATGGTTGCGAAAGTGGTTGAAGTGGTATTCTCTCTGAAGTTCTTTTATTATTTTAAGGTTTGTGTAATTTCATTGTTCTCTGTTCCTAAACTTATTCAATAATAACCTGCTTTCAGTTTGGATTTTAGCAAAAATAATTTTCATGCAATAGATAATATGTATTTTGTCTCTGTAATCTAGACTAACTTTTTCCAAGGTGAAGTCAGAAAGGGACAAAGTATGTTTATAAGACCCCTAGACTCACTTGTGACTGGAGACTAAAGTGCATTTGTTCAAATTCTCTTATGTTGGCTTCTCCAAGGAAGAGGCCATGACAGCAAGTCATGGAAGACCAAACCACTCTTAGCCAATTAGCCAATTTCCCTGTGACCTGTAGGATACCTCCTGGTTTTTAAACTTTTTTAGAGGAGAAAAAGCAGTAATGACCTTTAGCCACTGACATTTCTGCTTCATGCCCTGAAATTAGAGGAATTTGATCAGCCTGGTTAGCGCTAGCAATCTGACCCTGTAGGCTGGTATTCCCACAGGATCAGGCTCTCCAGATTTCCCCCTGAAATGCAGGACCCAAGATGCTTCCCCACTGGCTATGTGATAAAATGAAACCTTTCCATCATCCCCAGTTGCACCACCCCATAGACCCTGTGATTCTCAATCCTGTTTGTTCATTATTTTTTGGTTTTGTTTACATTTATTTCATCATCTGTTCCCATTTTTATATGCATATATCCTTCTAGAATGAACAATAACTCAACACAGGCATGTGAGCCTAGAACTTCAGAGTCATCAGTCTGGCATCCTGGTCCTTCGCTCACCAAGGGTGCCTTCACCATGTGTGCATGTCACCCTCTAGGTGATTTGTAAAACTTTCCTCCAACGATCTAGCTCAAAAACAGTCATCTTATTCAGTTTAACAGTACACTAACTGGAAGGCAGAGAAAAGACAGATCTTGTTTCTGTAAATCGTGTTCTTGAATCGAGAAACAAGATATTTCATTGCCCCAACTGTGGAGTCTGGGCCAAGAGGTGTGAATGCAAGCGTGCCGCTAATTGACCAACAGCCAGCAGAGCAGGTTGCGGAAAGGCCCTGCCCACGTGGGGCAGACGTCATGGACGCCGATATGCACAGGTTCTTATCTCCCTCTCATCAGTGTGTGCTTGCTGTGTAACGCGGCTAGTTGGAGAACTTCTGAACTTATTTAATCTTCTAAAAGTACCACTGGATTTTGCCTTCCTCATCAAGTTTCTAAACTCCAAACCTGTGGATCAGGCCCTCTCTTCCTTCACAGCTGACAACATAAGAAGGAAGACTCTTCTTGTCCCGTTTTTGGGGCACTATACATCTGTTAGTGAAAAATATCAGCTTTTTTGTTTTTAAAGTCAGGTCTATTGAGGTGTAACTTATATGCAGTTAAATTTACCCTTTTTAGTGTATAGTTCTACGATCTTAAAACTGCATATAGGCATGTAACCACAACCATAATCAAGATGTAGAACAGTCCATCGCCCACAAAATTCCTCTGAGCCTCTTCATACTCGGTTTTCTCCCCTCTTTCCTTTTAATCTCTGATCTGTTTTCTGTTCCTACAGTTTTCCCTTTTATAGAATGTCATAAAGGTGGGATTATCCAGCAAGTAGCTTTTGGAGTCTGATTTCTTTCACTTAGCGTGTGCATCTAACATTCATCCATGTCATGTATATCAGTAGTTCATTCCTTTTTTATTGCTCAGTAGTAATCTGTTGTGCAGATCAACTTTTTTTTTAACTGAAAAACCAAAATAAACTCCATTATATAATTTTTATATCAAATTCATATATATTCTCAACATTTTAAATTACATATAATTAAAAGCTGAGCTACAATGGTTAGTTTATAATTCCTGTATTCCTTTTTTTGAACACAATTGTTATGTAGGGTTTTGTTTTTTTGTTGTTGTTTTTGTAGTCTATCGGTCCATTTGTTTAGGTCTTCTTTATTTTGACAGTGCTTTATAATTTTCAGAAAAGAGGGTCTTGCATGTCTTTTGCTAAATCTAAGTACTTAATGTTTCTTATGCTATTATTAAAAAGTA
>VBSM01000373.1:1448334-1519665 GCA_008086735.1 Cheirogaleus medius | reverse complement strand
TTCTCCCAATTCTCCTCCGCAACCTCCTCCCATGGAGTCTCCCGTAGTCTCTGGCACTATTCCTTCCCACCCCCGTCCGATGTATGGTCGTCTGCTTGCTTCTTTCTTCTGATGTCTTCTATAAGCTGTCTTTTCTGCAGAGACACTCTGTCTGGCGGTGTTTCTCGTCTGCCATCTTGCTTCGCCTCCCGAGTTTTGTTTTGTTTTGTTTTTACTGTTTTGTTTTATTTTGTTTTACTGCTTTGTTTTATTTTCTCAGTACTTCCTCACTACAATATGAAGTCTTGAAGGCCATGGGGGAACAAGACAGACTTCAGGTCAACATATAGGTCTATCTGTATTACAGGCTTCTGGTCTAATCGTATTAAAGTAAGATTTTCTAATCTTTTAAATGTTTTACTCAAGTATTATGTTTTTAAGTAAGGACTGAATGTGTTTGATGCATTTACTAAGTTAATTGTGATGTTTATTCGTTGAATGCACTCAAGTGTTCTAATTGACAATTGAAATGTGACTGTTATGAAGGCTGCAGAAATCACCTGGTCAGTGCCGCATTTTTGCAGTGGTGAATCTCCGCGGGTGCCGGGCCATGCAGCCATCAGCTAAGGCAGGGCAGACCCCATCCGGGCTGCCGCGTCCAGATGCTCCTCAGCTCTCTCCCAGGCTGCCGGTCTTTTGACAGGCCATTTAGAAATAAGAGCTTTAGGATCATTTCTCCTTGGCTTAAAAAATCAAAAACAAAAAAGGCAAAGTTTTAAGTTCAGCATCACAATGAGGCATTGACTTGTTAAGGTAATTGCATTTATTTCATTGCACTTTTGATGGCCATTACAACTAAAATGTTGTTGTTTTATGTTGAGTTAATTTATTGTATTAATTTTTTTCATTCAACAAACTACAGCTTAGCCCAATTTGATCTTCTGTCTAGAAGATTTTTGTTTTGTTCTCTCATGAAAGACATTTTAATAAATAGTTTGTAGGAGGCCATTGTCCAAGCAGGAGCATTTGAAAATATCATTTCTGTCACCAGCACAAAAATAGCCCAAGGGTTTCTGGTTGGAATCCTATTTTCTGATGAAGTATCAATATCTATGGTCAGTCTCGTAGGGAAGTACTGTGTCTGGATGTCAACAAGAATCATGCGACAGTGTGGTAGTCAGTTAATCACTGCCAGGGAGCCAGAGCTGGCCGGAAGCGCCATCTCTGTACAGGTCGGAGGACACGGTTCACAAAGTGCAGACCCGCGGGGCAGCCCCCGTCGCCTCAGACTGAGGACCTGACCACAGTGCTTCTGATTTTCGTCTTAGCACTGAGATGTGGCTAATATTTTTCCCTTTAATGCAAGGGTCCTCAAACTTTTTAAACAGGGGGCCAGTTCACTGTCCCTCAGACCGTTGGAGGGTCGGACCATAGTTTTAAAAATAACCTATGAGCAAATTCCTATGCACACTGCACATATCTTATTTTGAAGTAAAGTAACAAAATGGGCAAAAACACCCGATGGGCCGGATAAATGTCCTCAGCGGGCCGCATGTGGTCCACAGGCCCCCTGCTAATGTATGCTGCCGACACTTGTAAATGATCTAAAACCATTAAAATTCTCTTTTTAAGAGTTAGATAGATTTTAACTTCCCATGTAAACAGTTAGAAAAAAGAAAAAAGATGTCATCTTTAGATCAATGGATGATTCTCAATATTAATAACCCCAGGAAGGGCTACAGAAATGTTAAAATGTCTTTTGAGACTTGCTGGTAGAATGATCTCAGGAGTTAAAAAACCGTTGACTCTGGGTGTTGATTTGAATTTTCTTCCCTCTCCCCTATATGTTTCTTTGCCTGTTTTTACCCTTATTCAGTAATATAAAGTGTGTACTTCTCAGTGAAAATGACAGCCAGTGAAAGTAATTGGAAATAAATATTAATAAAATCAAACCAAATACTAGTGTGAAGTAGTAGAAAAAACGAAATGGAAATCTAGTGACAAGCATAGCATTGTTGAAAGATTTTGGGAAAAAAGGCCTCTTTCACTTTGCTGGCTCAGTTAGGAAGTTTGGTCCCTGGTACAAAGCCATACAGCTGCACACAATATAAAGTAAGGTTAACAGCATATTTGGTGCGTTTATAACTTCCCTAGGGCATTTTAACATTAAAAATAGTGATTGTTAACCTGGTCCATCTGAACTTAAATATAAGCTTACTTTGCAAGAAATGAGGGGTAACGTCTAAGCACTTTTCTCTAGGTTTTATTATTCTTCTAAGATTTTACATTATGACTCCTTTTTGTCTGTTTTTATATGTTTTATTTAAGGTACTGAGATACTTGGGGATGTAGGCTAATTGGGTATAATACTCCCAACTCTCAGCTTTGTAACTTTACTCTTATGTAGTATGACATAGGTTTTCATAAGCATAATACACACCTTACTCATGTAGGATGACATTGATCTTCATAAATGTATACACTTTACTCTTACGTGGTGTGACAGATGTTCATCAACACAAGCTTATGTGGATATGGCAGTACTTTATCTTAGAATGGGTCTGATGAATTTTCCAAGATGATGATTATAAATGACTGCCTTAGTGTATTTGATTGTAATCACAGAAATGCAATTCCTAACAATAGTGGCAACTCGTAGAGTATCAGAATGGTTGCAGCCGTATTTATGACTTTTATTAATAAATAAAACCAAGAAGTCTGCACATGGACCAGGGCTCACTCCTGCCATAAAATATACTGAATAATACAAATACATTTTATCTTATCCTTGGGAATTCAAAAAAGGTAGAGATATCCATCTTCTTGAGGCTTAGGGATATTTGCATTCTGCTTGACTGTTCTCAGACTCACAAACAGGCAGCAAATATATTTAACCTTAAGAGGCATCCTGATAAAAAGGAGTTTAGGAATACTTTCCAAATTAGCCCCCACTGTGACCCTAAAGTCTGTCAACTATTAGCCAGAGCCCAATGGCAATTTCCAAGTTGTAAAGAGTTAAAGATACTGGAATGGACAGCCACCCTCTGCCCAGATACAGCACAAGCACACCGCAGGGTCTGCTGTCCCCATGCGTCCCCAGCCTTATTTATTGTTCATGGGCATTGGAAGCTGTTGCCCAATCCTGTGCTTCCCATTATGATGGCTGGAACTAAACTCAGCATATAGAGTGTCAAGTGATTTCTTGACACATGAAAACAGCAAGACCCAATTACATTCACTACCACGTATGTTTCATGAACATTTTCCTCTGTATCATTTCTAAGACCTAGTCCCTTTATACTTTATAACTTGGTAATGGAGTCAATATTTTCTAAGACAAAAGCCTTGGAGCATATCTAGGACAAATTAGAATGGCAAGTGCTGATGCTGTGGTGTGTGTGCATGGAGTGCTCATTCCTTCTGAAAAGCACAGGGAACTTCTTTAAGAGAGGCAGAAATCTATTAGCATGTGGGACAACTCCATGCATTTTGGGACCAAGTTTGTTTAGTTCCTCAGATTATGAGTGTGCTTAAAAACTCATGAACTGGCCGGGTGCAGTGGCTCATACCTATAATCCCAGCACTTTAGGAGACTGAGGCAGGAGGATTGTTTGAGGTCAGGAATTCAAGACTCGCCTGGATAACATGGCGAGACCTCACCTCTACAAAAAATAAAAAAATTAGCCGGGTGTGGTGGTGGCGCATGCCTGTAGTCCCAACTACTCAGGAGGCTGAGGTAGGAGGATCGCTTGAGCCCAGGAATTCAAGGCTGCAGTGAGCTATGATCACACTGCTGCACTCTAGCTGGGGCAACAAAGTGAAACCCTTTCTCTAAAAAAAAGAAAAAACAACTCATGAACTCACAGGGTATCTTCCCAGGAATGTTTTTTAATATTTTGCCTTCATTTAAGAATTGATATCCCTCGCCTCCAGGATAGACATAAGGAATGTGTCTGCTCACTGCCACATGGCTCTGTAGAGAGTGAAATGGTTGGTCATAAGGGTAGGATATCTAGGAAGCAGTATCAAAACTATGCAGCCTAGTAAGTTTTTCTACTCTAAGCTATTCTAAGCTAGCTGTTGGGTCCAGGTTGGAGCCCCCTACCTGTTGAACTCTTTTGTAAATAAGAGACACTACACTCATTTTCATTTTGTCCAAATGAGCTACAGCTTTCCTGCTCTGGGCAGCATGCCAAGATAGCCTATCTTGAGCAAACCTGGGGCATCCCCATCATAAAGTGAATGGAGTCAACTGCAGCTGTAGACTGTTAAAATGCAAATTGTGTACATAGGTTAGCTCTCAGCTATTTAAAGAGCTAATGTCTACATTGGTGGCAGAACTTGGCACTCCATATGGTAGCTAATAATGTTTTCAGGGCCAGGAGGAGTTTTCTGATTTATGGGAGAGGGTGTAGGTGCTGATTGTAAGTAGGAATAGGCATAGGCCCCCTCTCACAGATGGGCAAGGTGCAGTTTTCTGTAATGTGATAGCAAGCCCAAGTGAAGTATAAAAAGGGTTTTCATTTTCAGCAACTTTATTCACCAAAATTAGGAGATGAAAAAGTTAAACACACATATGCCACCATTATCACCATGACCACTGACAGCTAACATGTTTGATCCTCACTAGCCATGACTCCAAAATACAAAACTGACCCCCAAGGCAGTCTGTGCCCTTCCAAGAAGGTTTAGAGTTCTCAAGATACCCAGCTGGTCATTGTTCAGCCATTCAGAATTCTGGAGGATGTTGAAACCAACGTGGGGAGATTTTGGAGTTGAGGGATTAGATACACAAGCACACGGTATGTGTGAATATATGTTTATAAATCCAAATTCTTACGTCCAAAATTTTCCCATAATGCACATGCACACATCTATCCATACATTCATGTGTTTGTGTGTATTTGTGTTGTATTAATACTAATAGAAAGGAGAAAGATAGGAGATACGGTGCCTAAGGTTTGTTGAAAAGGTAAATTTAAATTCCATTTTCAAATGTTCTATTTCTAGAAGAATGAATTTGTGAACATTTTTCCCTGAAAAATATTGTTTCCTTGTCAATCTACTCGTCAGCCTCCTGCTCTCCGACTGTATTTTGCTTAATGAAAGTAATATTTTTATTGCTTCATCCAGTTGAATATTTTTCTCAACAGATCCTTCAGTTCTTTTTTTCTCTGATATTGGACAGTATTTGCCACTCCCTCATGCCAACTGTCTAGATAACAAATGAATCATGCACCATCTTGACACTTTTGGAGAATGGTGCCAGCTATCTCTGAACATTTGAATTCTGGAGTCTACAATTGTCTCTATTCTAGAAGAGAACTCTGTTCTGTTTAGTGATTGCTGAAAAATCCCTGCCCAGCCTCCAGCTTCTTGCTTTCAGAAGTAAGAAAGAAAATGAGCTGAAATTTAAGTCACCAAAATTTGTTTCTTGATTACTGGTTTGAGCAAATGGGTGGTGCCTAGAGAAGACATTGGCACTAATGACTGACAGCTGGGGCTCTCCCTTGAATGTTTCTGTCTGTAGTTCCCCTGTGCCTCTACCTCTTCTCCAGGGTAGAGCTTCCAGGTACCCAGGACCACCTGACATCTTTACTGACACAATGTGGGGAGATAGATTCTATGGTTGACTAATAGATAAAGTATGGGATATAGCTATCTATTTTTTGTAGATGAACACAGTGAATGCAGAAGGAGTTTTAAATGCCAAATGTGTGCCAACTATAAACGAGGAACTTCTGCTTTTTTCAGACAGCTACACACTCCAGCCCCATGGCGTTTCCCTCTCTCTCTAAGGAAAACACAGAAATATCCATCAGTTCACCAGCGCAGAGTCACTTGTTTCTCATTTTCTTTTTCTTTCCTTTTTCTGATTATCTCTGTGCTTTAGAAGAAGTCATCCCTTAGCAAGAAAGTACAATAATAAAGGAAATGTTCCAGGATAATTAATCTGAGATTTTGAAGTATCTCCTCTCTAAACTTAAAAACGAAAAAAGAAAACAAACAAAGATTTCAGGACATCGGGGATGAGGCTATTGGTGAAAGCAGCTTATCTCCCTACTAGACTGCAAGTCTGCAGACAGCACGTACCTGACGTGCCTGTGGGCCGAATCAGGTGGCTCTACGGTGAGGCACTGACATTGTGCTGAATAATTTGAGCTGTTCTGTCCTGAAGGATCCCTGACTTCCACCCACTAGTAGCACCCAGAGCACCCCAGTTGTGACAATCAGATGTCTCCAAATATTGCCAAATGTCCTTTGGGTGATAAAATCGCTCCCAGTTGAGAACCGCTGTTCTTACAGGCGTCCTCAAACTGTGGCCCGCGGGCCACCGAGGACCATTTATCCGGCCCCCGCTGCTGCCTGTCCCGCTTAGCCGCCGACTCGTCCAGGGCCCGCAGTGCGCATGTGTGGAATGTGCGCTGCACTCTCCAACGGCCCTCCAACGGTCTGAGGGACAGTGAACTGGCCCCCTGTTTAAAAAGTTTGAGGACCCTTGAAGGACCAGTAGCAGCTAGATAGTGCTGGAGAATGATGTTAACAGAAGATATTGAAAGTTTGTCATTAGACTGTTATATTTTGATTTTTACAACAAAATCTGAGTTTTTAAGTCTAAAATTCCAATTTGGTACATGGTATTTCTGCCCTCAACACCAGTGGCCTCATCCATACACGCAGACACATATTTGTCTTTTCTAAGCTCTGTGATCACATATCTGTATGTGGAAAATTGGTGCACATTAAAAATACGACTTTTAAGACACATTTTCCAGTTTTATTAAATAAAATGAAATCATTTCTGCTACCAAATTTTGCTTGGGTGTGAATTTTTACAACTGAGATATTAATCCTTAAAAAGAGATTTTTATAATGGAAATGCTGACACAACCTTAGCTGCCCTACTTCAAATGGCATCATTATATTATTCCACTCTTGACCATGTCCGTGTTCTGAAAACAGTGGTAGCATTGTCTGCTTATGAATAGTGCTGAAGGAGCAAGGAGGGGAAGTATTTGGCACCGATATCAGAGTGGGGAAATAACTTAAAATAAAAAATACACCTTGCATGTATGACTCATTCATTCACCTCAGGGGATTTTCTAGAATGAATAAGTAGGCTTGATCCACATAGGGTTTATATGTTTTACCACATGTGGGTAACTCAAAATGATAATAATGCCTTTTGGTTACATCTTTCAGACTATCTTAGCTAAGTCTTGAGTTGCTAAAATGACTGTCCAGTTATGAGTGTTCCCATCAGTAAGTTAATCACTTTATTGTAGTCTAACTTAATATTTGATATTTTGGCAGGCTCTATGGCTCTAAACAGCTTGAAATAATGTTTTTTGTCTTACCCCATACACATGGTCATCTAAGTGTGTGCACATATACATACCTACACAAGCCCCTACTTGTGCAATCTTGAGACAACTTTTTACAAAAAAAGCACCATGTTTTGTGCTTAGTGTTGGCAATATTGCATGTCTCAGATACTTTTGAGAGTTTCTTATGTGCACTTAGTGAGGAAGAAAGAAAAAAAATGGAAGGAATTATCCTGGCAGGGCCCACCTGCATTTCCCTTTTCTCTCAACTAGGGCAGAAAGGAGAGCATTCTCCAGGACGTAAACAAACTCTATGGCTTATCCCACTTCACACCACCCTTCCACCCTTCCCAGGAACAAAAAAAATAATAGTTACAATTCAGGGTAGTTAGTAGCAAAAGATAAGAGAAAAAACAGCATAAGAAAAATAAATGCTAAATTATCAAAGAAAGAATTATGAGGAAACACATCTTTTTAACAAAGGAAGAAGCTTGTGGAAAATAAAACAATTAGTGAAATAGTCCTTTTAAAGTGGTTTACTGTCAGGCACGGGGCAGAAAATATATCACCGTGTCTAGAATGGAAAGGCTACTAAAGTTTTTCCGTATATATCCTAACTTCCATTTTTGAGTTTACTTGTTAAGCAAAAACTTTTATTGTTATAGAAAATGCATTTGTTGTTTGATTTTAAGTTATTGGCATACATACTTCACGTTTGTATCCATTCCTTCATTCAAAAGGTGTCTTTTGAGCCCTCGAGGCCTGTGGCTTTGAGGGAAGTGCAGATTCCCCGGAGTCTTCCTCTGCTGCTGCAGAGCTAGCACATGCCTTTGAATTCCAGTTGCCTCCAAAACTGTGGTGGATGGAGTGACCATTATGGAAGTGACATATCTTAGAGCCTGCACCATGGCCCACATCAGAGTAGATGACAGTATCCAGAAGCACATCTCTGGTTCCCTTCTGGGGTGCTGCATAATTCAATGTCTGGAAGCTTCTCTTCCTCCCTCTTGCCTGCTGTGGACAAGGGCAGGGAGACAGTGGTGCTGTGTGTTATAGAAGCAGACCAGGTGACGATGGGATGCCCATGTGTGCTCGTGCTTCGGGGTTTATCTCAACAAATAAAAGGCACTTGTTCTGAATAAGAAACACAGTCATCTCAGATTGCCATTAAGAACATTTCATATTCTGCAAACAGTTCTCAATTCCAGCTTTTGTTTAATTATTATTTTTTTTCTAAATATGGTGTTTAGTGGTAAAATCCAGGGTTAGAGGAAGCTCCCCAGCACTTGAGTAGTGTTGATCAGTTCCTCACTAGCTGACCCATATTTATAGCCCTACAAACACGGTCCCTTATTAAATGCTTGTGTTGTGCCATTCACTGTGGGGTCTGTGGTACAGTGTGTTTTTTTCCCAAACAATTAGCACAGGCAAGAAGTGAATTCCTGCCCTGAAGAACTAACTTTAATGTACTATGTTATTTCCAATAAACCCCTTTAATATATTTTTATATTGTATGCCAAATGCATTTAAATATTTAAATGTTTAAAATGATATCAGCAAACACCTAAAACTTATTTCCTGTTGCAATAAAATACGTTTTCTCAGTCTTACAACTCTCCATATTAATAATAATTAAAAGGTTAGAAGACAGCTTTAATTACAACTAATCACTCAGCCTTTCCCCTCAGTTTTGCAAAAAACACACACAGTTTTCTAAATATCTTAACCAGAATGTCTTAAATTCCATTCTTCTTCCTTTTTTTTTTTTTTTTAAGTTTATCTAATGTGTAAGAAAGCATGTTTGATTGATGGGCCATCCTCGTCCACAACTCCTCCAGTAAATCTCTCAAAGCCCTTAACCTTGCACAGGCTGCCTGATAGAGCATTTGCTGTTGTTTATAGTCTGTTATCCCTGGGATTGGCTTTCCCTGTAATAAAGTACTAAAAATCTCTTAGAGTAGGATCAACTTGGGTGTTCTGCGGTCTGCATGCTGGTTGTTATGCCTAATTCCCACAGCAGAGAGGGGAGTTAGAGGGCGCATCATAAAGAACAGAAGTCAGTGGGCTGCCAGCTGAGCCAGCCGCCCTGCGAATGGATTTGGGTAATAGCAATATTTCTGAAAGGGAGGCCAATGACACTTAAGTGAGGTTGGTCGTAGGAAGCAGTTGTAGGTCTGGATCCAATAACAGATCATTGCCTGTGTCTGGAATAGATCGGAGGATAAATTCAGTGAACTCTTACCCTGCTGGGAGCTTTTTTGCTGTGTGCTCTGTGCTTATTAGCCTCCTAGCCCTCGTTTGACCCTGTTCCCTTTTTAAATTAATGCATCTCCAATTCCCTAATCTAGATTTTTTTTTAATCTCATGTTTCTTTGTTTCCACCCAATTTGAGGAAATAGCTGAGGAGTTTTCAACGGTTTACCCAGAGGCAAAATTAACAGGTGCATTCAGGATTGTTGTAACGCTCATCAAATACACTGAACGCCTGGCCTCTTTCCAGTTCTGATAAACAAGTGAGCATTGTAAATTAATTGAAAACTGACAAAAATAAAAAACAATATTTAGTGGCCAAGATAAAAGTTTTACTGTGTGCATGTAGAGAGAGCCTCACTACAACACATGGTCTGACACTTGCTTCCATAGTAATGAGTTTCTAATGAACAGAACCTAGGTAATAGACACTGAAGCTCAACCAAAAAGAGCCCACTTTCAGGCTCTTAACACAGTCTGGGAATGTCTTTACACCGATATTGCAGCTTGGCACAAGGAAGAAACTATTCAGAAGTTTGGCCATCTGTTTGCTGCCAGTTTATACCCTTATTTGGAGGTGATTAGCAGAAGGCCCATAGACCTGCATGAGGAGGATTAGGAAGATAATGCACCAGGAGAAAGAGGCTGTCTCTGATACTCTACACTGGAACACATAAGGATCCTTTAGAGGGAAACAAATGGCATTTTACATGCAATGAATATCTTCAGGTACAAAAAGCTCTTTAAGACCTAGCTTCCTTATTGTGAAAAATGAACTTCATATTTTGCAAAGAATACCCACTTTTTCTGAGCAATTCTAGCTCCACGAACAGGTTTTGAAAAGTTCTTTGTTAGATAGAAGGGATTGCAAAACTGTGTCATAATAATACTGACGTGTTGCTGTTTTACATAATGTGGCAAAGAGCTTCAGTCTGCACTGTTGATTCTCTGGACATAATAGGGTAATTCTTATACTCTTCAGAATAAGGAGGTTATAATAGAGATTTAGGAGAGTCAAATTCAAGGAAAAGCTACAATAACAGTAATTCTAGGATTTGTTTTGCAGTGACAAATTATTTTATTCCATATAACTTGAGAACATTTACTGAGTATTCACAAGTTATTCACAAATTAAAAGCCTTCATATTTTGTGTGCTTATTAGCAAGTCAATAAACTTTTTGTATCTGGAGAGTAAAAGGAATAGCAGTGTCATTTGCTGTTTCACCCTGTCACTTCCTTTAAGAAAGGTCATTATATACTTGTCACTATAGTCCTACCCCCCTGTGCTGTTCATTCATTAGGATGTGTGGCCTATAGATGCATGAATATGAAAGTTTGATTTAATTGCTTATGGTGGTCATATTCCTTTATGAAACTCCAGATTTATATTACCAGATTTTTTTCCTGAAATGTAGCATTTTTTCATTTATTTACCAAATATTAACATCTAGCATAGGCCTCCATTGTGCGCTATACATCTATACATAATAGACACTGAGTATTTGCTTAATAATTAACTCAGTCGATGTGTGACTAAATCACTGGGGGGGGGAAACAAAAACATAATTAGAACCTGCACTTACAGGTCTAAGCCAGTAGTTCTCAATTGGTGGCAGTTTTGCCCCCCAGAGGACAATTGGCAATGTCTGGAGACAGTTGTGATTGTTTTAACTGGGGAATTGGGTGGGGGATGGTACAGGGAGGAGTAGGTGCTACTGGCATCTAGTGGGTTGAGGTCAGGGATGCTGCTAAAAACATCCTGCACTGCACAGGACGGCCTCCACCACCAAGAGCTATATACCCCCAAATGTCAATAACGCTTGCTGCTGCTGAAAGAATCTGCTCTACTAGAAGAGGCAACATATACTCGCCCTTCTCCACCCATCAGCACTCCTTGCTATACTTTACACAACCTCATAGGTGATTCCTCTAATTCTGGGGGTTTCAACAGCCCTATGCACTCTAATCACTTCCAAATTTTTGTCTCCAGCCCACACCTCTCCCTGAGTCCAATCTTGTAAAACCCTGTCCTTTGGACATCCCACCCTGGTTTCTTCAAAGGCTTTCTCAAGCACAGAGCAGCTAAAATGGAATTCACCATCTTTCCCCTAAACATTTGTTTACAGAGCTCTGCTGGACACATGGTTGACTCTCATAAGAAAAGAAAGAAAAAACTTTGTTATATCAAATTGTATAAGGGACACAGGGCAGAGTAGTCAATGTCAAGGGAGGTACTAGGAGTTCAGAGTGAAGATAAAGCACTTCCCACTTTAAGAGCAGTGGGGAGCCGGGGTGCCATGGATCCATTGGGATTTTGTAGAGAAGGTGCCCTATGAGCTGGGCATGAAGGATACATAGCATTTAGACACGTGGGCTTCTGGGTGGAGGGAACTGATGAACAGAGGCACAGAGGCTGGAAATTGGGTGGTGAGCAGGGACTACAATGGAGCATGCTGACTCCAGCATCCTGTACTTAAAGCAAGCACAGTAGATGATGAAATGGAGGGCAAATGCTGGTGTCTCATCATGGGGGATTTAAATACAAAGGTGAGAAGTCTGCAAGTCACTCTATAGGCAATGGGGAGCCACGAAGATTGGAAATCGACATGATTTGTGGTGGATTTCAGGAGGCTTAAACTCACAGCAGTGCCTGGACCACCCCCTGCCTTCCACCTTGCTTCCTTCAAGTCTCATTTCAATGTCGCTTACTCAGAGAGGCTTCCCCAGCACCCAGAGCTTGGCTCAGTGCCCTTGCTGTGCACGCCCATGGTGTCTTATGCTTCTTTTCCATAACTCTTGTCTCACACGTTCCTCCTCCTAAAGTATTGAACTTCCCCATAGACTGTGCACTCAGCGTGTCTGTCTTGGTGTGCCCAAATACTCTGACCTGTGCAAACCAGAATTTTAGCCCTGGTTGACAGAGATGGTGCCTAGGTAGATGTTGTAGAAATTACCAACTAATTAATATTGGATCAAAGGACAAGAATGAATTAAGATTGACTCCAAGGTTTTAAGCCCTCCTAACAGGGGGCGTGTGGTGCATTAGTAATATTAACATTAATATTCCTATCCAGGAAACATGAGTTGACACATGTTCAGCAGGAAGGAAGCTGAGTTCCATATTGGACATGATGAGATTGAAGTGTGCTGGTTAGTATTAGTGTGGAGAGATATAGCAAGCGTAGGATACACCCAAGGGAACTAGGGATGCAGACTTAGATGTGAAAATCCACTGAGGTGGTGCTATTTAAAGCCATTCCAAGACAGAATGAGTAGGTGTCTGCTATTTTGATCTTCTGAACATTGCCAAGATTGGAGATTTCATTGCTGCCCCTATGATCTTTTTCACCATCTTCTCTATTTCTTCAAGATTACCCTTTCTCCAATAAAATTTACTTGGTAATGCTTGTTGAGTATGTCTGAAAGATCAAGCATGATTTCATAGGTTTCTTTTTTCCCTGGATCGTACTCATTACCAAGAGTCTTTTCCACTTTAATGCTTGTCATCATTTGTTTTGCCTGAGTTTTTGCCTTCTTGGTTTAGCTGAGGCCACACTGATAAATTTGATATATCTTAAAGTATATGAGTTGTAAATGTTCTAAGTTTTTAAAACTATCTACTCAGATGCTCTAGCTGGGCCTGTGCTCTGCTGCACTCGTGGTCTTGCTGGGCACATCTCTGACTTTCGCTGAGCATGTCCCTCCCCAGTGCTCTGCGTTGTCCAGCCTTAGGTTTTCAGATTACAGGTTGCAATTTTCAATGATTCCATGGAGAAAATAGTGGTTCACAATCTAGGATTTCAAGGAATATAGAAACCATCTTCTCTGTCTGTGTTCCCTTTCCTTCTAAGTTCTGTTTCCCCATCCCTTCCAGACTCAGTGTTTTCCCATCTTTCCTACTCTCTATGGAGAGAAATGTATTCATTATTTTTTTATAAACTATGGTTCACTTTAACCCAGTGTTGTAGTAGTTTTATTTCTTTTTATTGGTTTTGAGAATTTTGGAGCTAAAGGGACATTAGAAATCATGGTATCTGGCCATATACCCTGACTCCCACCTAGTTTTATCAAGGAGACCACAGGACAAATAGCTTCCCAGGGATTCACACACTATAGGCCTGGGGTTCAAACCCATTCCACTGTGTCATGATGCATGAATATCACTGTGATGACTTAGAGCATTCAGAAGAAGGATATCCTGTGAACAGTTTAAAACAACAGAGAGCTATCTGAGAAGGTCTCAAATATGTTAGATATGCAGTTACTGTTTATAAGCAATGAAGTGGTTGGCTAATAAAGAAAATTATGGGCCAGAGTATTAGTCTTTTATGTGCACTTCCTGTGAGATCTGTGTTATTCATATATGTGTGTGTGTGTGTGTAGCTATGTTTATCATCGAACAATGCAAAGAGCATCTAGATATACTTTTCTTCTCCTGAAAGCGTAAGTACAATCTTGAGTATGGGATAATAAACTATGATTGTAAAATCTGTCATACTTTCAGCCATTAACTCAGTCTGTGACCTTATGTAAGTCACTTATTTTAATTTTAATGTATAATAGTGAAATTATTAAAGAGTCAGATGATGACATTGACAGATTGCTTCAACCTCAAATGTAAAATGCTATGTGACATGAAAACAATTTGTCTTGCCATTATTTCAGATGTTTCTACTTTTCTCTTAAAACCAGAGTCACATTTCATAATCAGTTTGAAAATGAGCAAAATATTAAGAATACATGATTTAAATGCATTGAGCATTAGCAATATTTACTAATCGGTACAGTAAAATCTAAAGATTTCTTTTGAGGCCAAATTTCCCTTTTGTTAGAAGAAGGTCACTTAGTTTAGTCATTATCCATTCACATAAAGAAAAATTACCTTAAGATTAGAAACGCAACTGTCTGTTGTTAATTTCTTCTACTTAAAGTTTTCTGAGAGAAAAGCTACCCTATTTATAGAAGTATGTATTTGGACTTAGGCCAGAAGTTATTTTGTGGTGTATTTTCATGTACTAATACCACTAAAAGTTGCTAGGGAGATATAATATAGGCAGCTTGTACATCCATTTTTTTTGCCATAATTACAAGCCGAAGTATATTTTAAACAGCAACAAAAGACACTGCTGAAATCTGATTTTTTTTTGGTCCCTCAAGGAAAAAGTATAGGTTATTATATATCTTGATACAAAGTTTTAAAATATTTTTTATGATAATGAAGGCTATCTGTCATTGATTCTAGGAAAACTCAAGCTAAATGTAAAAAATATGCCAAGTGTTAAGTTTAAAAATTCAAGCTAACTGCAAAGAGTAAGGTATGCCAAGAATTTCTAGTTTAATCCTAACAAGTAAAAACTGTTTGAGGTAACCTTGCTGTAATATTAACTATTTTTAAAGACAAAATTAGAACATCAAACTTATGACTCAAGTACATATAATCCATTCACCATTCAGCAAGGATTCACCCTTTTGCTTTGAGAAAAATTCCTTCT
The DNA here is from genome assembly GCA_008086735.1 of Cheirogaleus medius. NCBI lineage: Eukaryota > Metazoa > Chordata > Mammalia > Primates > Cheirogaleidae > Cheirogaleus > Cheirogaleus medius. The sequence goes on along the minus strand of VBSM01000373.1, from coordinate 1,504,618 downwards.
ACTTTAGTATTTTTTAAAAGTTTCTTTTTATTTAGGTAATATATCACACTAGGAAAAACATTTAAAGACAAACTTGCATTCAAACCCTAGCTCTGTCATTTAACCAATTGTGGACTTTGGAGGTAATGAGCCACAACCAGTCTGATTATTGTGAAAATTGAGTCTGGTACCATTCGTAAGGCCCCTAATGCAGTACCCAGCACATAGAAGATATTCCATAAATAATAATTCTTGCTGTTGTTACCTGTACTCTTATATGGAAAACCAAACCTATGAATGACCAAGGTGAGAAAAAAGATGCTGAAGGTGAATTGAAGTCTGTGACTAGCAAGCCAACACCATGACTCACCAGTGGTCCTGACAGGTTGTGCAGACATGATGTCCTCAGTTCCTCTCCCCTTTCTTCTTTTGAAGGACCCCGTAGGGCTGGGGCAGTTTCAGAGGCTGTCCTGTGCTCATCCAAGCTCTGCTTTAACCAACACATTCCTTGTATCCAAGAGAACCCCTGTAGGGCCTTTGTGGTTTGTTGTGTTCCCATCCTAACTGTACATAGATTTGATGTAAGTTCTTTTCTAACATAGAAGTCCAGAGACCCAGAATGTTGACAGATGTCTCCTTTTAACCCACATGGTCGTGGCTTACTTTGTGCATAAGTGGACCTACCTGCTTGAGGCCAGCACGTCCTGCCACTCTGAGGGTCACCCCCTTGGTATGGGTGGCGATGCTGGCATATGGGTTTGCAGCTCATAATCTTCATTATCTGTACTGTCTGGCATCTACCACACAGGCAGAATACAACCATGTAGAAGGGCTTGATATTTTCTTATTAAAAATTCGCAATGTGAGCCTCTTTATTTCGTTGCAACCTTTGAAGGCAAAAATATTAGGTAGCTTATCTCCCACCTCTACCCCCCAAAATAGGATATTTTTAGCTTCAAATAACAGAGAAATTTGAATGAATTTGGCCTTAACCATAGGAAATATATTATCTCATGTGATCTGCCATCCAGAGGTGAGCTAGGCTTTACTGTTGGCTGATACAGAGTGGACGAGGACCCAAGCTGTCTCTCCTCTCTGCTGTCCACATTGTTGCCATCATCCCCAGACTAGTCCCTATCAAGTCTGTATGTCAGCTGCCAGTGGCAGTCGGGACCACATTCTTCTCCATCTGGAGAAATAGAGTGACTTCCCCTGGCCTTTCTACAAGTTCCCGGCAGGAATCCTCTTCCATCTCCCTGGCTGGAGTTGGGTCATATATCCGTGCCTAGACCGATCGCCAGTCACTTGAGTGGAATTGCTCTGCTTGTCTTAGAAGAGAGCTGTGGGCAGCCTCCCTGAGGCACAAGGATGAACATGCAAACTGTAATGATGTTCTCTCGGAAAGGAGAAGATGAGAATGCACTCTGGCTGCTACAGCAAAGCCACTGCAGAAGGCTTGTTGGAGGAGGGGATTTTTGTGCTGAGTTTTGAAGAATACATAGAGTTAGGAAAAGGTTGCAGAAGATTTTAAGTTGATGAAACAAAATGTCCAAAAAGTTCAGAAATATGAGATAATATGACCTTTTGGAGGGAAATGCATGCCTGTGGAGGATGGTTAGGATCATGGGAGATGAGTCTGAGGAAGAGTCTGTGTCTGTCTCATCCAAGTCTGAATTCCATTCCAAATTATGGGAGTATCCAGATCAAATAGGAGAAAGGTCCTTAATTAAGACAATGGTAAGGGAAATGGAGAAGTGATATTTAGGGAAATGGGTTTTGGGATATGAGTGAGAAAAAAGGAGTCAGGTGGATCTGAACAAGTCCTAGGTCCTCCAGCCACTGAACCCACCTGTGCCAGCATCCTTCCTCATGCCCATGATCTCCCTCCGTCTCTGTCTCTCTGTCTGTCTCTCTCTCTCTCTTACACACACACACCCACACCTGTACCTGTACCTATATGGTCAGAATGAATTTCTATGGCAGCGAATAACAGCAAAAAAAGGGACATATGTGCAAAATATTAATTGTTAATTTGTTCTTCCCATTCTAGTATCAACAGCTTCCCCTTTCCCAGTTTTTGGAAATATTTTAAATGAACAATTGTACTTGTGTGAGGATACAAAAAAGATGCTCCTTAAAAAAAAGGATTTGGTGATTTCTAATTAGCTATGACACTGATCTTAGTAAGAATCAGTCATTTCAAAAATCTCAGCATTTGGTTATCAGCTACTTGTGAATGTTTTGGGTTCCATTTGTTGGGTCCCACTTTGCACTTAGAGTTTGGGAGGAAATGTACTACTTTCTAGTATCATGTTTCTTACAAATGGCTGAAATATGCTTAGCCAACCTCCTCCCTGCATAAAGTTCACCTTTGAACTAAGACCAAACTGAAAACAAGGAATGCCTTGAAATATTTTGTGATGTTCTGAAAGCAAAGGAGTATAGGAGGGGGAGTTCATTGGATTTTTAGCACTTCTAGCACTTTAGCACTACTTAAACATAAATGCCCATGGCTTATCAGCTTTGTTCTTACTACTTAGGATCTTTTTATATCACTGAAATATTAGTCAACAAAGCTTGAAAAAATTCCAGAGAATTTAAAGTGTCTAGCCTGCTCATTTCTGATACCTAAATTCTGTAACTGTCTGTCCAGTGTGTCAGCCTTGCAGAAATGTAAAAGGGCTCTGACTCTTAAGCCTCACTCCACACTATTTGTTTTTAACTTGTGTTATACATACAGTGTAGCTTGAGGATGCAGCAGTCCAAGCTTATAAAGCAATAAGTGGCTGCCAGATCCGGTGAGCACCAAACTGCCACTAAGGCATTTTACCCAACCAGATCGCTTTATTGAGATTACACTCAAGACCACACATTACGGCTATTCTACAGATTTTTCTTTTTCTTAATTCCGGCCGATTCACATGCCGGTTTTGGCTCCTTTCAGAACCAGAGCCCAGCGTCTCCACTGTGTGTTCTACTTGGAAATGTAGCTGACCCAGACTTTGGTTTCTTAAAGTAGCCAAAAACTAGCATCTGGCCCTAATTTAGAATCAGCTTATGGGCTCCCCACTAGCAACAAATACATCTCCTGTTCTCTTCCTTCTCTCTCGCTGCCAGGAGGTGGTGGAGGGGAGACGGTGTCAGTGATAAACGCTCCTGTTTTTCTAGCTGTGTCTCTCTCACTGCCAGTAATGTTCTTCTTTCTACTTGCACGAACCTAGTTGACATTTCTGGTTGTCATGTTTGCTTTTGGAAGCTGCTTTTATGACTTCCATGTTTATTTGACACCCATCCAAAAGGTTATTGAGAACCTACTATGTGCCAGGCACATTGTGTATGCTCTGGAGGTAGCTAGGGTGGGCAGAGCATGGGAGTGGCATCATCCTTCCTGAAGTACAGGCCTGGGCGCACCCTCCAGGTGGAAGGTCTTGCCAAGTCCTCAACAGAACAGCATCCATTTATCTTTTTAAATTGGGCAATGCCTAATGAAGGCCCTTTCTTCCCCAGTCTTTTGGATTAAAGAACATTTCTAAAATTCTAGCATCTGAAGAGTGCTCCTTTTGTATATTAGATGCTGTGGGAAGTTTACACCATGGTAGAAAAAAACACAGTCCTCGCCTCACATTGCTTCTATCTAGGCATCTTCTAACTAGGAAAACTCAGGGAAATTTTTTAAAATACACTCCCAGATTCTACCTCAATAAAGTGGATTTCAAACAAACGAAAACAGTTCCCAGAATATTGCTTTCATGATTGTGAGCTGAAGATGAAATTGGTTCTAAAGCATCCCCACAAAGGCTCCGAGGGCTGGCCAGGGCCAAAAGAGCAGCCCATGTCCGCCTCTGCTGCTGCCTGCTTGTCTGGCTGTCGTTGTGACTCCTGAGGAGGAGTGGGCACCCTGTCCCTTCCACGGGCAGTGTCTAGCAACAAGTGCTTTCAGCTCTGCTGACGGAGCTCACTGTGGAGCAGCGTGATTCCATTTCCCCTTCCAGGGTGAAAATTACATCAGTTGGAAGAGTACATTTGGCTTGGAATTGACTAGAGTGGTCAGAATGATGGATCGGAGATATCCTTGAAGGGATAATTGTACACAACCAGTTTAAAAGCTGGTAAATATTTAAGGGTCAGGGGTTAAATGTCAAAGCCACAGTACTTGGGCTCAGCTCCATAAAGTACCAAGAATGACTGCTAATTAAATCCAGGGTATATTTCACCAAAGGGAAATAAATTTGACAGCTAACAACCAATACTGGATTACCACCTTACAGAGGTTAGGGATCATGCTAGTAATTGTAGGTGGTTTACAGTTTTTAACCCAGTACTAATCGGAAGGATGATTGCTTACAGTTACAGATTTCCACACTAAACAAGTTAAGTCTTGTGAGCCAAAAATAAGTATTACCAAAAGGAATATATATCTGGGTCCCCTGGCTCACTTTTTGTTTAAAAATAAGTGCCCTCTGGCTATTGCAGAGCAAATCACTAAAACAAATGTAGTCAAAAGACAGGCTTACTTTTTTTCCTTGAGCTGAAAATTTTCTCTGTGATTAATAATTATCCACCAGTGCTATAGTCAACTATAAAATTGGATGAATTGGATTTCCAAACCAGTACAGCAAATTAAAGGCAGGAAAATGTCAGTTCAGGGTATAATAGTACCTTTCCTAGTCACACACTTGGCCTCTACTTAGGCATTATGATATTTTACTTAAGTTCAGCATTCTTAGATGGGCATGTAATTTGGATGCTACTTTGGATGCCCCACCTCAGGGAAAAAGCTATTTACCTTAAGATGAGATATACCTCATGAGCACTAAGCAAACAAAGTAATTGTAATATTTTAATAGCTATGTTTACATGCAGATCTTGAGATTATTTCTGTATTAGGTGATTTATAGGACTATATTGAGTAAATCACAGTTGGGATGCTGTTCCAAAGAATGAGTCACAAAATACTGCCATCTTCTCTATCTCCTTTCAAAAGAGAGCTCCAAGGGGAAGAGTCAGAAACGGAATTCCACCACTCCTCAAAAAATCATTCCATCTAAATTATCATTTCAGCTGTTTTTGATATTTTATTTCCATCACTAAGTCTGTTTAAAGTAAAATTGTCTAACCCAAAATTTCACGGAGATAAATTAATGTGGAAAAAAATAGCCAGAGCCATTATAGAAAACCTCATCATCCCTAATACTCCAGCTTCTGCAGGTTGAACTAATTACTGCATAATCTTTACTTGAGGTATTGGTTAAATCAATTAAGTTGTTAGGAGTAATTTCAGTAATGCTAGTGTTTGGGGGAACTACATAGCAAACATGATTTGCCTTAATTAGACTTTTAAATTCACAGCCCTATCTAAGTCTGGAGCCAAATACCCTATTTTGAATCTCTCTGTATTAACTTGGTTGTAAAGGGAAATTTTTTAATATGTCTGGCTCTAAGTAATTAGTTTGCAAATTTGTAATGTGAGATTTTGTAGGAGCTGAGTTGGGGAAGGAGAGCAAAGCCTCCTCCCCTTCCCTTTTATTATCTTTTCCTGTATCTGGAGACTTCCTGAAAGGATGGAACATTCCTTTAAGTTCAACTCGTGGGAGGTTTGCACCAATAGCATAAAATGCCTCCAGACAGGTACCTGCCACTGACCTTCATGCACCTTTTGCCCTTTAAAAAAAAAAAAAAAAGAAAAGAAAGAAAAAGCAGTGCTTTTCTTTGTGGAGCCTTTCAGAGTGTTTGGTGGGCAGTGGAGCCTCTGGGCAGCCTGAGCCTGGGCTGCTGCATCCCCCCAGTCCTCTTGTCTGCTCCCTGTGAGGCCTGGGTCTCCTTCCTCTCTGAGTGTAGATGCTGAGCTGGAGATCCTGTCCAGACCTGTGGGAAAGTGCACAAAGCCCCAGCCATTCATCCCTTGTCTTTCCCACTCACTGGGGAAGGAACTCCCCACAGGAAAGCTTCATTAGCCTTTGCTTTAACTCTTTCGCTCCTATGGCAAGCAGCCAGTCCATTGAGTGCAGTATTTGCATTTAAGACATTGAAGATCTTAAGAGAGGCATCCTTGCTCAGCTCCCACAGAGAATTTTCCCAGTGACTTCCTTTACCAGACAAGGGTTTATCATAATGCATTCCTGTCTATAGAAAATTCAAGTTTCAGTACAGGGTTCTACCACACTGATAAGTACTTTGAGTAATACCATTAAGCATCATGCATGCAAATAATAAATTAGGAAACTAAAAGGCCACCTTATTATTGGGATCTGAATCCTGAATAAAATACAATTTATTTGGGGTTTTATATTCTGTAAAGGCTGCATTTGTCTAATTTTATGTTAATTGACTATATATTATAAAGAAATGGCCATGCGCCTTCCATTGGAAAAGAGCTGTCTCTCTTCACCCACCTCATGCTCGTTTGTAAATGCAGAAAACTCACCACAATTATAGTCAACATTTAACAATCTTGAGCTTTCCAAGTTTATGTTACCATCTTAACATGTGGTGAGCCCAAAATGGTTGTCCCCTAAGGTGCAATATTTCTACATTTTTAATGCAATTTAAATTTTATTTTCAAAGTCTTACAGTGGCACATTTGAACATTCTGAAAATTAAACCTTGTATGAACACTATTGCAAGAGTTAGCGGAAATTGAACAAATGAAATATAAAGACTTCCACTTCCTATGTATGAATTTTTAGCCTTTTCCCAAACTTTTCTCTATTGTAAACTTAAATTCTTATCAGCAAGTAACATGAAGTAGCAGCTGGATATCATTAAATCCCTCTGTCTAAGCTATTCTTCTTCATTACCTTTTTCGTGACAGCTCTTGCTCTGCGTGGAAAATGTAACGTTGTGATAGAGATTTATGTAATTCAGGTGTCCCCTATCCTGAATGAGAGCTTGGCTGCAGAAGAATAAAGAATTTGCAAGAGTCCATAGAATTTTATAAGAAGAAACAGGCAAACTCTACAGAATTCATTGAAGAAACACATGTTAACATAACCAGTTCATCCACCACTTTTACTCAAACTCCCTTTTATAGGTATTTTCATAAGAATATTTCTCTGCAAATTGGAATAGCTAATAGATTTCATTATACTAATGAAACATCAGCAGTTTTATCATAAAATACATAGCAGCACTCTCCAAATGCTTTGAAGATTCAGTGAAATTCTAAAATGTCTTTACCTAGAAACATAATAGAAAATATATTGACAGATATCTAGCCATAAGCAGAATTAGAACAAGATGCTTTCTTCAGTTTAGCAAGATAATGTGGCAGTTGTTAAGTTGATGATGATGTGGTAAGATAAATATGCCAATCTGTGAGTATTTAATTTGGCCTCTGCTAGCTTTCATATGTCAAAGTTTGAGTTCAGGTTTAAGTATTTTTCTTTCATTGACACAACAAAACCACTCAGAAAAGAGACTTGAATCTATTAGGCATGACAAGACACTAGGGAATTAAAAAAATATTAAAAAATAAATCAAATGAAAATATCCCTAATGATCCTCATGAACATTAAATTGAAAGCCTCTTCTTTCTTTGATATAATACTTATTTTTTACCATATTAGCAAATTGATATCTTAAATAATTGTTGTAATCAAAAAGCACCTGTTACATTTAATTTTATTCATGGTTCCTCACAATTAACTATTCAGATGATATATGCCCATCTATCTGCACTTATTTTTGAATTAGAAATACAAAACATGTCTAAGAATTTATAAAATAGTTGGATTCATCAGGCCTAAAATGACATAAATCTAATTTAGTCATTTAAATGTGAATATTACTAGGTTTATTATTATTTCATGGTAACATATCTTCTTTTATTTAAACTTTGTTTCACATTATTTCCTATAAAAGCAGAATAAAAATTCCCCCAAATTGACATAACAACTCCCCACAAAGAATGCTGCTATCCTCCCAGGTAGGAATTTACTTCCACTGTTATCAAGATGGAGTCTGTCGACCGCCACGCTGGATTCCAAGCTGCGTCAGTCAGCGCAAGCTTCTCTACCCATTCCCAGCTGTCTGCCCCTGCGTGCTCTTTGCATGGCTGACTTCTCATTTAGTTTTCAGCCAGGTGAAATGTGTCAACTCAAAACAGGCTCTGCACTCCTCCTGCCCATATCATTCTCCCATCCTAGCACTTAGCACTCACTTGGTATTCCCTCTCTCCTTCCCTGTCAGTGCAGTACTAGTTAATGTCTAAATAAAACATAATTCAGTAAATTTTGATAAATCTATAATATGATTTGCTTACAGCTGTAGAAGAGTACAAGAACATTCTCCATGAAACTGAAACACCTGGAAGAGATGTTAAGTTGAAAAAGCAATATCAGTATAGTGTGTATACATAGTATTAAAGGGGTGGAAGTGGGGAGATAAGAATGTTACTGCGGTTGCTTGGTTGGGGGAGGGCAGGGGACTGAATAGAAACAATGCAGTATATGCTGTTTTCATTTTTGAGGTTTTAACCAAATGAATGCAATATCTGATCTTTAACAAATAAGGTATTCTGGAATTATTGCATGATACAGTTTAATAAAAAATTGCCCTTCAGTGAATTCTTTTTAAGGGCAGATTAATCTAGTATTTATAAATTAGAAGTATATTCAAAACCAAATGCCAGAACTTAAACCAAATCTTACAAAAGCACTGTAAATAAAGGGTTTTGTTGTGTTTGGTTATTTAATGAAAGAGGGAGTTGCTGACTCTCCACATAGGTGTCATGCACTAAGAGAAGATGGATCCCAACTGGAGCCAAGAGGCAGAAGATGTATCATGGTGCCTCTGACATTTCGTAACCCCTGGAGCCCCGGGGACCTCAGAGCAATTGCTCAGGGAAATGCAACATTGTAGGTCTGGGTCTGTTCTGCCAGATGGAAATTAGTATCTCAAAATAGCCCACCCCCCCACACACACTGAGAACATTTTAAATGGAATCTCTTTGAGATTTAAGTATTTTTTAACCTTCAATGGATACTTAATGAAACCTTGTAGAATATCTTCAATTTTCTTGCTAATTGATGAAACTAATATCTAGTTTAATTTCAAACATTTTAACCTGCGTATCTGCAACTTTCTTGGTTTCAGTTTTAACTACTGGATTTTAAAATACTAATTCTTAATAATTTCTATTTAAATTTTAGCCAAAACCTAAACTCTGCCTTGATTTTAGTTATGTTCGTATATACAAGTCTTTATTTTTGAATGAGTATGAATGCTGGAATGGTTCTAAGGATTTGATGGGATATCTTCATTGTGATTTTAAGGACAGAATATTTCCCATTTTGTCATTGACTAGAAATAGAGAAAAGCTAACCAACAGCTTCTTAATTTACTTTATTTGGTAGTAGCACAGGTTTGGTGTTGTTTTCTGGCTCCATAAATTACCTTACTCTTGAATAATGAAGATCTTTCAGCTCGTTGCCTTTCCATCTGAAAATGATTTTTTAAACAACCTGGACTATAGTTTTAAACTTTGCTAGAAGAACTAGATCATCTTAAATATGTGTGGGGCATGAAGGTTGTTTTCTGCACAAAACTTTGTCATGAGTCTAAACATTTCTCTCTCAAGTAATTTACTGTTTAATTACATTGTATATGTTCCCTCAGGAAGGGAAGGAGAAGGGAAAGGAAGAAAAGGCAAAAATTAAAGGTTTTTAAAATGTGTACTGCACTCAAGATTTAGAATTCACCTTATAAAGTTTTTATTACAGTGTCCTCCTCCCCTCGTTGTGCCATGAAATAGTGAATCACTCTTGCTGGTCTCTGAGGACAGATGCTGTTCTCATGTTTTATCCTAACACCTCCAAGATGAGCTTTCCATATGAAGAAAGGGAGGACATTTGATGCGTCCAGTGTTGTTCTGGGGCCTCCCCCTTTCTGGGAGTCACTGCATGTGTAGTTTTGGCATTGAAGCCCAGCAGGAGGTGACATTTGGCCGATTCCCCCGATGATTAATGTGCCTAAGGGTCCATGCCATTCTTTGCCCCTTCTAGTGTGTTAGCTATAAAAAGGGAGGCTTTCATACGCTCCACTGCCGGGTGAGCTGGGCACAGGTCCAGCGGCGCCAGCAATTTTCCGTCCTTTGTATGAGTGATCAGAGGCCAACCCCAAGAAACTGACAGTGGTTGCGCTCAGTGCTACTAATGATCTTCAGTAGCTGAAGACTTCCTTCCTTGTACAGCCTGAACATTTTTGCTGGCTAAATGTGTGATTTGGAAAGTTGCCACAGAGACATAGCCTGATAAAGTTCATTGTGTGCTCACACATCCACTGCTGACTTTGTTGCTGAGACTCGTCAGGTCTATTGCAGACAAAGCCCAACTTAAAAGAGAGAAAATGAAAAGTTCACTTTTCTCGTACAGGCTTTTTACAAATATGCTTTCTGAAATGTGATGGCCTCCCTTTGTTCTTTTTCTTACTGAATGTTTATAGTCAAGCTAACAATTCATGTGGGGGACTATTTTTAAGACCAGGGAGTCTTTAGCTCTCTCTTACCTTTACCTATCCTTTTCCACTTTTCTGTTTTTTCCTTCCTGAACAGCCAGTGAGTCCTGAAAAGTCCCGTTATTGCTTGTGTAATCTGCACAAAGGCAGTAGGTGGCCATTTCATGAATGTCAGCACATCTGCACACTCTTAAAAACAACACAAAGTCACCACTTAAACCACTGCATCAAAATGCTACAAATAAAAACCAATTTCTAAGTAGTTTTTATATTCTGCACCCCAACCTTCACTTAGTTCTAGCCTAACTATGTAAGATGGTAGTCTTCATATATTTATTAAATTTCTGAAGACATTTTCAAAACCACCTTGTGGTTATTTGTTTTGGGACAAATCAACTGTGCCCATAAAGAAACTCTTCCTTCAAATTACTTATTTATAAAAACTCTCAGGGGGGAGGGTAAATGTAGCCAAAACAACCCTGTGGCCCTAGTGCCTTGGTTGTGTAGAGACCTTAGGCTAGACGGTCAGTGTGGGTTTGAACTAGGCTTCTACAGATCGGACATCTGATTTTCAAGATGCAAGCTTGCTGTGGCAAATACCTCTAGAAGCAGGCTTCAACTTCTCAAATAAATAATCCCTACAGATGCTTAAGGAGCTTTCAAGATTTCATCAAAAGCGTAAAAAAGGTAGGAACATCTTTGTTCAGATGAATCCTCAGAAAGCTGGAATAAAAAACTTTCTTTTACTATGTCCTAAGTGATATGGCATTCTACATTGTTTTATTTTACTATATCATGCTTCCCTACAAACTTCCTCTGGGATTTGTAATTCTCATTGATGAGTGCTCTTTTCTAGTTCCTTTTTGAAAAACTTTATAACCATTAAATACCTTAAATACTAAAATAAAATTAAAATCTGCATGTGTTTAGTGTTTTGCCATTCATACAGACTTTCCCTTTACCCACCCCTGTAAAGAGGGAATTATTACCTTAATTCCTCATATTACTAAAGAAACTGAGAAATGGCACAGCGGTAAGTGGCAGATCCAGAATATAAAACCTTCTTGCTTTTATTGCTTGTCACAAATGGCAGAAGGGACAAAGCCGCTGAATTCTCCTTGGCTTTAGAATGGGAAGGCTTTGCATAATGTCCAGGAGGCCAACGTGACCAGTGGAATAATTTAGAGGGAAGAAAGACATTGACTTACTCTAATCCTACAGTGGCAGTATTGCCTTTGTAGCCAATCAGGAAACAATTTACAAATGGCCATGACACAATACTCTGCTAGATCATTCTGATTTAGAAACATTAAACCTGCATCTACATTGGCAAAGTAAAGCCAATAGGATCAACACATTTGTGTTTGTGGAATTGCTTTTGAAGAACAATTTAAAAATTATAATGATTTTGGCAAATATTTTTCTAGATATGAGAGAAAGGGACTATATTTTCTGGAGTGTTTGGGTAAATTATCATGTATCAGTATAAAAAATAGGCATATGCTCAAAGAGGCTCTAAAAGTTATCTCTATTTCTTATCCCTCAAATGCCCTGGTATAGTAAAGAGGATTCAATTTTATATCAATATCAGACTTTAATATCTTATTGATAACATTAATAATTATCCTATATAGATTTCTGAATAGGCGCCAGGTATACTTTATCATTTGCTTATGCTCAAGGCAAAAATAACTATATCAAAGTGTATTTATTGTTGGCTTTTTTTTTTTAACTAGAGAAGAGTTTTACCTTTGCTAGAGTGGAAAAATACTAATTTCTCTGGCTTTCTTTCTGTCTCACCTTTTGGAAAAAAACAAACAAAAACTGGGCCTCACTGCGTTGCCCAGGCTGGTCTTGAACTCCTGGCCTCAAGTGATCCTCCCCCCTCAGCCTCCTGAGTTACTGGGATTGGAGGAGTGGGCCACTGTGCCCAGCTTCTCTCCTCCCCATTTTTTTCTTTCTTCCTAAACATTCATTGAACCCCTGTGTGGTTGGTTATATGGAATACAAAGCTGAATAAACATATTCTCTCTTGTTAAGATGTTTACAGTCTAGAACAGTGGTTCTCAGTCAGGGGCAATGTCTAGAGACATTTTGGTTGTCACTACTAGAGAATGCTATTGATACCTAGTGGGTACAGGCTGCTAAGCATCCTCAATACACAGGACAGACCCCACAACAAAAATTATTTGGCACAAAGTGTCAATAGTACCAAGGCTGACAAACCTTGATCTAGAACAACTATATTGAATAGAACTTTATCTGATGATGGGTATGTTCTGTATCTGTACTGCCCCAAATGGCAGCCACTGGCCACATGTAGATTTCAAGCACTTGAAATGTGGCTAGTATAAATAACTAAGGAATCAAATTTTTAAATTTATTTAATTTTGATTAATGTCAACTTAAAATGCTACTAATGTCTACCACATTGGACAACCAGTCTAAAAGAAGAGACTAATGAGTTGACCAGCGATCATAGCTCTGTCTCAGATAACTCTTAAAACCAAGGCTTGTGAGAGGAGTTATGAGAACACAGAAAAAAAGAAATCTGAATAAGGCCAAGACAAAAGGAGGCCTTTCAGAAACATATCGTACAGGGAGTGATTCTTGAGCTAAATATTGAAGAATTAAAAAGTACCATACACGGTTATACATAAAAGTGACTTGGAATAAAAGATGATGTAAGATGGTTTTCCTATCTAATTACATAGTGAGAAGAATCACTAAAAAGATTGGGTGGAGGGGCAACATGAATAAATAAACTTTTAGAAGAAAATGTCTACTTGTAATATTTAACTTTTTAAAATTTAGTTATGTACACATTTAAAATATATATGCACATACATATATACATATATGTGCATGTACATTTAGAAATATATATACAGTTTACCCTTGATCAACATGGGTTTGAATTTTGCAGGTTGACTTATACATGGATTTTCTTCCACCTCTGCCATTCCTGAGACAGCAAGACCATCCCCTCTTTCTCCTTCCCCTAAGCCTACTCAATGTGAAAACAACAGTGAAGACAATGACTTTTATGGTGATCTACTTCCACTTAATGAATAGCAAATACATTATCTCTTCCTTATGGTTTCCTTAATAACATTTTCTTTCCTCTAGCTTACTATATTGTAAGAATACAGTATATAATACATACAACATACAAAATATGTGTTAATTGATATGTGTTATCAGTAAGGCTTCCAATTAGCAGTAGCTATTTGTAGTTAAGTTTTTGAAGCTATATATGAATTTTCAGCTCTGCAGGGGATTGGTACCCCTAAGCCCCCTATGTTGTTTAAAGGTCAACTTTACTGCTTTTTTTTTTCATTTCAACCTGAAGGAACTACCTTTAGCATTTCTTGTAGGACAAGTTTAGTAATAATGAACTTCCTTAGCTTTTATTTATCTGGGAATGCCCTAATTTCTCCCTCATTTCCTAGGACAGTTTTGCTAGATATAGAATTCTTGATTAACAGTGTTTTTCTTTCAGCACTTTGAATATATCAGCCAAGTGCTGATATATTCAAAGCTAGAAGCATCTTCTTGCTTCCAAGATATCTAATGAGAAATTGGCTGATAATCTTATTGAGGAGCTCTTGTATGTGATGAATTGCTTCTATCTTGAGACTTTCAAGATTCTCTCATTGTCTTTGTCTTTTGACAATATGATTAGGTCTCAGGCTGGTTACCTTCTTTTAGTTTATCCTATTTGTTCATTTTGCTTCTTGGATTTGTAGTCATCTCTTTCATCAAATTTGGGAAATTTTCAGCCATTATTTCTTCAAATATTCTTTCTGGCCCTTCTTCTGCTGCTGCTTCTGTGACTCCCATCATGTGTATGTCAGTCCACCTGATGGTGTCCCACAGCTCCCCTAAGTTCTATTCACTTTTCTTCATCCTTTTATCTTTCTGTTTTTCAAATTCAATAACTTCCATTGTCCTATTTTCAAGTTTGCTGATTCTTTTGCTTGCTCACATCTGCTTTTGAACTTCTCTATTGTATTTTTCATTTCAGTTATTTTTCAGCTCCAGAATTTCTTTTGGTTCCTTTTTTAAAATTTCTATCTCTGTCAATATTCTTATTTTGTTCATATATTGTTTTCCTGTCTTTTTCCATGACTTCTTTTAGATCTTAGCTCTTTAAGATAGTTGTTGAGTCTAATAAATCTAAAGTGCAGGCTTCATCAGGTATGTTTTCTGTCATTTTATTTTGTTCCCTTGAGTAGGCCATACTTTCCTGTTTCTTTTTATGTCTTATGATTTTTGTCATTGTTGTTGAAACCTGAACATTTTAATCTCATAATATGATAGCTCTGGAGATCAGATTCTTCCCCTTTTCTGGGATTTGCCTGGGTTTTTCTCTTTATTATTGTAGGGTATATCTGTGTCTGTGCCAGGGATCATCCTGAGGTTAAAGCTTAAGGTCTTCTGAGGTCTTTTCTCAGCCTGCATCTTTCCTTGGGTATGTATAGTGGATTTCTAAATCCCTTCATATATGCAGTTGTTTTTGAATAACTAAAAAAACAGGTGCAGTTCTTTCAAATCCCCTAGAAGCTGAATCAGCCAGTGGAGGTTGAAACAGTGGTGAAACAACTGTTAATAAAACTAACTTACAAGGTTGTTAAAGCCAAGGATTCTACCTTAGGACTCTTTTTCAAAACATATAATACAGTTCCTTGAAGCCAGTGTATATTCAGTAGATATTTGTTAAATTATAGTAAACAATAGCTCTACAAACTCTTCATTTTGTACATATTAGGTTTCTAAAGTAAAATGATTTCAGATAGCAATTTGAAGGTTATATAAGGTCATTCTTGATAAGACTTCAGAATTGAAAATGCAGTCAAATATTACATATAATTAAAGTCAGGCTATTTTACCTTACCTCATTGACTTGGAGTTTATAACTATACCTTTACAATATCTGTAGAAAGGATTTGTTTAGCATATTAACAGTTTAAACAAAGTACAAATAATGCATACCCATAACAAACTTTTAAAATAATTTTAGAAACTTCCATTTTCATGAAAACAATTTGCTAATATAAATGTGATATCTGTTTATAAATGTAGATGTCATAGGGTCTCTACTTAGAAACATTCCATGATCTTCTTACTACAGATACAGTTATGTGCTGCATAATGACATCTCGGTCCATGGCAGACTGCGAATATCATGGTGATTCCATAAGATTATAATGGAGCTGAAAACTTCCTATCACCCAGTGATGTCATAGCCATCATAACATCATAGTACAATTACCTTGGGGTTTTTTTCCTCATAAATTTAGTGTAACCTAAGTGTACAGTATTTATAAAGCCTGTAGTAGTGTACAGTAATGTCCTAGCCTTCACACTCACTCAACCACTCACTCACTGACTTACCCAGAGCAACTTCCAGTCCTGAAAGCTCAATGCATGGTAAGTGCCCCATGCAGGTGTACCCTTGTTTATTTTTTATATTATATTTTTATTGTACCTTTGCTATGTTTAGATACACAAATACTTACCATTGTGTTACAGTTGCCTATGGTATTCGGTATAGCAACAAGCTGAACGAGTTTGTAGCCTAGGAGCAATAGGCCATACCATATAGCCTAACTATGTAGTAGGCTACACCATCTAGGCCTGTGTAAGTACACTCCATGAGGCTGGCACAACAAAATCACCTAATAAGACTTTTCTCAGAACATATCCCTGTCATTAAGTGATGCATGACTTTGTTCAAACTAGTTCCTCAAATTAGACTGGCTTTATTTATTCAACATAGCTTAATTATGCCAATTTTTAATTTATTTGTCTGCTATTTTGCAAATCTGATATTTTGTAATGCATTTGGTTTGGTACATTTTTTAAAAGTTAATAAATATTTTGGGAAATTTTAAGGTTTTCTGTATCTCCTATGAATGTGTCCTGACAAAATCAGGTTGTTTCGAAGGATACTGTACAAGTTAAACTGCATCAAGCATATTCTCAGCTGATGCTTTGCTTTGGTACATGTAGAGACCCCAGGCATTCTGTCCTATGTGCAACTCTGAAATTGTGACTGACTCCCACATGGGGATTTATTTATTTGCAAGTAAAGGATTTAGATGTAAAACAACAAAAAGTAAAAAAAAAAAAAAAAAAAAGAAGTTTAAAAAAAACCCATGTAGTAATTCTCCTGCCTTTTTGCCCCTTTGCCCTCCAGTAACTTATTGCCCAAGAAAGAGTGACTTTAGAAAAACAACCACATATTTGGTAAGCACCCACTATGTGTAAGGCACCGTACTTCATGCTCAAGGTGATTTAAATATTTAATATAATAATGCATGCCCCTGACATCCAAAATCATATTTGGGAGATGAGAAAACAAGTGTATAGTACCAGAGTCTAAAGCAGAGGATAGAGGAGAATTAAGTCATTACTGGGAGTGAGGATGTTAAAATATAGGTAAAAAATTTCGAGCTTAAAATGTACCAGGCACTTAACAACATTATTCCATTTAATCCTCACATCCTAACTGTTAAATTTTATCTGTACTTTGAAAGGAGGCCCTGAGTGTGGAGAATTTAACATATTAACTGCCATGTGAGTTGTATTTAACTCATGCTAGTTTTGAGATTCGGGGCTCATTAAGCATATGTAACTCACATCTCTCTGTACCTTGAGCCACGTGAACTATTTTTCAAGTTGCATATAACTCACACACAGAAAATAAAAAATAACAAATTTTTCATTAAATTAGAAAGGATCATTTTGTTTTCAAAGTTTTTATTCTACTATCATAATTAAACACCATGGCCCCAGGGAAAATGTTTTTTGTAGTGTGGCAGTCAGTGTGTTAAATAGTTGACAGAAGGCTCCTTGTGTCATTCATGCTAGACCTGGGGTTCAGATCACCCACACTCTTACACTCTGCCCTTCTGAAAGCTTCATGGGAGAGACAAAGAGAAGAAAGAACACCAGGTATTGTGAGAGGTGGGGATTTCATGGGGTTTTTTTCCAGAACACTGAGATCAGGGGAAGAAATGGCATAAACACTTTTTTTAAAAAGAAAAGATGTGGACATATTCAGGGAATATGAATAGTTAATTGTGGATTGGGGGGGTGTAGCTGAAAGTAAGGCTTCAGAGGAAAGTGAGAATGATGTTTTGGAAAGTATAGACGTATATTCCTGGATTTACTGGCTGTGCACACAGCCTTGGAACATCTGTCACACTGCATGAAGATGTGTTGAATTGACAGAGTATGACATGAATTGCAGCCCCTGCACTTGTGCAGTGTGGCCACCCTGGACAGGGAGACAGTCAGGAGGCAAAATCATCACTTACTATACTTTAAGGGTCCTGAACTAAAGGGTGGTGGTGTGAACAGGCAAGAATATTGCAGAGAATCCTCTGGACTTAACAGCTAACTAAAGTGGATGAGTGAGAAAGGAGAATCTGAGAGATGGTAGGATGGTAATATTGTAACCAAATAGGAGACAGGAGAAGGCAGATGGGGGAAAGGGCTTGCCTTTGAAGTGCTGGTGATGCTGGGAACACCCAAGGGTTCGATTAGGCTATTAGAAATAGCCATTCTGCTGTGGAAAAATGGTAGGGGTGTTCGATTTTGTTTTGTTTTTGAGTCATGGACAACTTTCAATGACAATTTTATATTCCCTACAAAATAATGCACCTATTTACTCATACATTTTAACATAATTTCAGGGGTCTAATGAATCCCCTAAAGTCTATCCATGGACTTTCTGTGCCTAGGTTATAGATCCCTGGCTAGAAACATAGATATTTGAAGCCATATTAGTAGACAAATTGACTGAAAAACAGTATTTAAAAGGAAAAGAATGGGAGATAAGGTCACCACTTTAGGAAATGCTGAAATTCAGGTACCAGGTGTGGGGGAATCACTGGGGAACATGGAGGAGGTGGCGGAGGACAGACCCTCCGTTAGTGGTGTCTTAGGAGCCCCAGGATCCTAATTAGTTATGAGATAGTTTAAGAAAAATATCATCGCTATATTTCTAGATGAGCAAGATT
This sequence comes from Cheirogaleus medius, assembly GCA_008086735.1. Classification (NCBI taxonomy): domain Eukaryota; kingdom Metazoa; phylum Chordata; class Mammalia; order Primates; family Cheirogaleidae; genus Cheirogaleus; species Cheirogaleus medius. The sequence goes on along the minus strand of VBSM01000373.1, from coordinate 1,486,157 downwards.
ACTTAGAAAATTACTTAATGTTCTAATAGATATGAGATGAAATTTGAGAAAATACAGAATGTTATTAAGTTGATGTCAAAATATGTGGTGAATATATTTTTCCACTAATTTTCTGACCCAAGAAAAAATCAAGCAATTAGTAGGTACCTATCATGCTGTGTTAGGTTCTAGAAGGCATTAAATAGAAAAATTGGTTAATTTTATGTATATTCTACAAATAAGTAAATTTTATTTGTAAATGAGTTTTGACAAATGCTTTACACACTTCTAGTATTCACACCAGATCTTTTTAATGAACTCTAAATATTAAAAGGACAAAAAGTCATTGAAATTGAGAGGATGTTTGGAAAGAAGGAAATCCTGTGGTATAAATGACCCAAATACACAGTATTTCACCATGGTGTAACAAGGTTGAAGTATTTTTCTATCATATTTTATATTTTGGGGAAAGCCTATTTATTTCTTCACTCAGACTTTATCAGGGAAGTATTTATAGAAAACACATGAAAATACATTTAAAGAAGCATTTTGCTGAAATAAAAACATGTCATTGTAATCTAACTTAGCATTTAATATAAGAAAAAGCAAGTCTCTGAGAATGCAAATAAATTTTAAACATGCTTCTGGTTTTGTTTATTTATATACTTATCAGAAAGGCTTAAATAATTCTGTTTCTCCTTTTTTCATCTCATATCTATTGGAACATTAACTATTAAGTCATTTTCTAAGTTATTTTGCTCTTCTAGAAATGTTATATTTTTCTTGAACTATCTCATGACTATATGCATTGTTTCCATGATTCTTTTCTGCACTTTGAATTTATCAGATTATTACTGCTTTAGAATTGTCATATGTACTTTTCCCTCTTATTTTTGTCTTAAGGAACTTACTTTCTGTGAAAATAATCAGAGCACTGTCAAGACTACCAGGAATATGTGACCTAAATCTTACCCCAATACTTCTCAGAATGATGAGTTTCTTAATGAGTTTGGGCTTTGCCAAACCATCACACACTTTAAAATACAGCTATGGTTTTGAATTTCTAAATACATTCACATTAAATAATTTTATAATGTTAATATTTTTTTAAATGAGAAAATGTGAGCTGGGTCAGAAAGGCTGCTCTTTCCCTGTGTCCTCCAGCTCAGTGACGTGTGGCACCATTTCATTATGCAGAGCCCAGTGAACAAGAAGTCAGTTGTCATAGCTGTCTGTTTCCTGGTAGTTTACACACCAGAAACTGAAATCTGAGAACACCACTTGAAGGAAAACAAAGAGCTTTACAGTATTTTTTTTCTTTTCAGGAAAACACACAGAAGCTAATTTTAGCTTCTTGATCAAATTGACCCAGCCTTTAACCCTGGCAAACGTTACCACAACATACTTCCAATAGACAATAGTTTGCATACCAACATCACACTGGAAACAGATGTGCATGCAGAATTGGCCTTTTTTTCCCCTCCACAGACTGAGGCTGCCACTGTATTGAAAGCTGAAATGTGGTCCTTCTTAATTGGGGAAAAAACTGGGTCTTCTTTCAGACTATAAGCTTTCATGACTTTGTAAAAAATTTATTATGTCACAGTTATGTTTTGACCAGAGTTTCAAAATATCATTCACTAGAGAAACATCTCTTGGCTTCAGCATGATTTTTATCCTGGGGGAAAAAAAAGAAAGAAATTGTTAGCAGCTGCACTGTTCATGAGTGATGGTTACACAGTTTATACATTAAAACATTTGGAATGCGAACAATTACCTCTTTTACTTTCTCACCAAGTCTCCTATAGTTTATTTAAATTGCATTTTTATTACCAAAGAAATGTCATCTCTCCCTCCTCATCCCTGCCTGTCCTGGCCTGGTGGAGCTGGCTACCCGAAGGCTGCAGCGGGCTGTCCCTGTCCACCATCCACCAGCAGTGGCTCTTGGCAGTACGCGAGGCTCATATTGAATGGCATCTCCCAGCTCAAAAGGAGCCAAGAGGGTTTGCTCAGGTTCAGATTATTTAGCATAGACCCTTCTCAGAACCTCTGGGGAGACCCATTAACTTCTGAAATGCTAGAGAGTTTTCCCATTTTTGCTGGGAGACAAGAAACTAATGTCTGTGTTCCTTGAGCAATGAAAAAGGATGTTTCCGGTCTCATTTGCTGTAACAATTGCTTCTCAAATATTCTTTTGCTCTGGGATAGCCATAATTGGGCACAATATATGTGTCCATATATAGAGTCCATGTATATAAGACACAATGAAGTAGCATTTTGTAAGCACTTTCCATAACTTTTTTTAAAAAATCCTATTTAGAACATATTGGCTCTGTGACTTCCCTGAAGTTACAAAGAAGTTAATGACAGTCAGATCTGAGCTAGAACCACCCAGTGACCAGGTGACCAGATCTCTGTGTTCATAAGGCTTACCAGCAGAGAAATCTTAATTGATAATTCATATTTGTAATATATGAATTTAGGGGAATACATGATTTTTTAAAAATCTGTAGGCTTTTATAAAGCATTATATAAAATTATAGTATCATAATTTTAGAAATTAAATGAACTTATTCTTCATTGCATAAATGAGTTGTTAACCCTCTTTAAAACATTGTTCTCTGTAGAAAAATCATAAACACCGCTTATTCCTCTAGGCAAATTGTTTACTTTAAAATTTAAATAGATTTTAGGATTCTATTTAGAATTATAATACATTTGTATGGAATTACATCTGTATGGAATTGCTGTAAGTAAGTAGATCTTGGAGTACTGTAACAATCAATAATTGTATATTAAATATATCAAATGTAAAAATTATTCTAAATTTTATAGGGTGGATAAGCAATCATTGGTCATATCTCCATACCAAAATGTTATTTCTTGTGTTTGCAACTTAATAACCAACAGCTACATTTGAACTTTGTGAAGGGAATTTAAACTATTTTCCAGGAATTTTTGTTTGACTGCCAAGGGGGGAAATTCTCATTGGATTTTGATTGTGAAATCCAGCGCTTTTTGTATGTGTGTTTTTATTACCAAAGGATTCTTTATCCACATTTTATTTTTTCATAATAAAGTTGATGCCTATTCTTTCAGTAACACATGAATAGTAGCTAACTACCCTAAGTACTTTTCCTGTATTTACAATTTATACTAAATATTTAAAGATATTAAGTTTCATTTCATTAATGTTGAGTCAAAGATATGTAGTTTATAAACTATAACAACAGAATAGGAAATGTGCAATATGATAAAATAATGGTTATAAGAGAGCTTTTATATTAGTACTGGACAGAAATTTTTATGTGATATATATATTTATTGTTGTGCAGATTGCCAAAATAAACACTCAAAGTTATAGTAATACTTTTTGCTTAGCATGAAGATTCCTATTTTGTATCATACTATTTTGTTTCTTTAATATCTTTATTATCACAGTGGAGCAATGAGATTAACATTAACCCTAACATATGCTGTCTATATGAAAACCTAACCCAAAGCACCCAAAGTACAGATTTTTAAATGGAAATAAAGAAGTATCTTTCAAGGAGCAGAACTTTTCCAAGTGACTTTCCTGATATGACAAGGTACAGCTTGATACTTTTCACATAAAATAATGAAATCAATTGAATAAGTCTATCTCGAGTTTATTAAAAAAAATACCTGCTCATTATAGGATACAACACTAGGGCCTTGCCTACATTAACTTTTTCTCTCAGTAGCCCTGTAAGGTGAGTGGCATTTTTCCTAGTTTGAGACAAAAAGAAGTGAAGTGACTCACCCAAGGCCACATAAATGATAAATAGTGCATCTGGGATTTAAATCCAGGCTTCCCACCTAACTCCAAAATGCAAAATGTACCACTTATTTTGATGACGTAGTGTATGTATTATATATGATTGTGTGTATATGAATGTGTATTTATGTACATACATACACATATATGTGCTGTACTAGTATTTTTCTCCCCAGATAGTCAGCATTCCTTCTCCCACTTGCTCAAGGAAGAGAACTTCTGTTTAGAGAAGCTTCACTTTCAGTTGTTACAACAATCTGTCCTTGATATCCTAATTTTTAATTTTTTCAATCCATTAGCTATGCCTTGTCTTGGCTAACATGTTTTAATTTACCCAATTATTTCCCAGAAATATAACAGATACAGGACATATATTCATTTTTTGTAATATTTATATCCATCATCATTTTTATACCATCAACGTGCAATGTGCATCTGAATACACATGCATTAATGTGTATTCAGATGATGTGTTTACATTCTTGAGTCTTATGTAGTTTTTATAGTATTCTGTTGTGCTAGTGATTATGAGGTATACTTTTAAGACCAACTGTATTTCAGAAAGCTAAATAGTAGATTCTCTTTTTTCCCTTTTTTAGCTTTTTACAGCATTAAATTTTTTCTTTCTTTTGCAGTTCTCCTTTAATAAAAGACAGAGAAAGAAAGGAAGGGGGGAGGGAGGGAGAAAGGAAAGGAAAGGAGAGGATAGGAGAGGAGAGGGGAGGGGAGGGGAGGGGAGGGGAGAGGAGAGGAGAAAGGAGAGGAAAGGGGAGGGAAGGGGAAGGAGAGAGAGAGTGAGAGAGAAAGAAAGAGAGAGAAAAAATAGTTTGTCATTCTGTTATAATCTCCTTTGGGAAGGGAAGGGAAAGAAGGAAAGGGAAGGGGAAGGGGAAAGGAGGAAGGAGAGAGAGAGAGAGAGAGAGAAAGTAAGTTTGTCATTCTGTTATAATCTCCTTTACAGTATACCAGGCATGAGTTGCTTTTTCTCCTGTTAACCAGGCTTTTACCTCTGTCCCAAGTTGTAGCCTCTTGATGTGTTGAGAGAGTTGGGGTGAAAAGCATGCAGGTTGTAGATACCACAAAGCCAAGGGGTGCTCCAGACCCAGCTTCATCAGGAGCTGTTTGCCCTGACAAGGACAGAAGCAATTAAATTGTTTGTTCTGCTTCTGAGTAAATGGCCTACTGAGAACTTGTTTGTACTTTTATATGTTTTTATGGTTAATGTTTTCAGTGACCCATGTTATAAAGTAAACCATAACTTCTTCTGTAAGCATGTTACAGTAGTAAAGCAAAACTGTGTATTCCTAGATATTTATATCACTTCACTCAAACCCTTGGAGTAAAACTTAAAAAAAAAAGATTTCTTCCCAAACATTTCGGTTAGAAACTCAATTTCAGATCCTTGGCAGTCTTATGTATAGGCTTTCTTACATGGTTGTTGAATAACATGTTATTATACGTGGGGGAAGAATAGTTCTTTTGTTGGCTGCATTACATTTTGTGGTGAAATTGGAGAAAACAAATCATTAAGGAAGTCTATTTTGGTTCAAGACATTACACACTTATGACAAGTCTGTTTTTTAACCCTGCCAAGTTAAAAGAAAATTCAGACCCATTTGTATTAGAACAGGAAGGCATGTTCTGGATTGCAGTCTATCAGTAGCATCTTGTGCATGGGTGTGTGCGTACAAAGGGGCATGATGTATTAAATACATACATGTAAATTCCAGCTCATAGTCATGCTGCTTTTCTCAGATATGCTCACTGCTAATTTACTAATGACTAATTTTCTACATACTGCTTTAAAAGACAAGAAAAATATATTTTCTTGATGAAATGTTGAACTCTGATAACCCCACCCAGACCTGCTTTCCTCTGGCAGTTTCCCCAGACTTCCAAAACCCTGTCCCCACCTCCCATTGAAACATCTATCCAAGCAGTGCCTTATGGGTCAGGAGACAAAAAGAAAACCTTCCACAACTTATTATAAAAATCCTAAATCTGCGTGTATCTGTGTTGCAGTTTATAAGCAGAGACAAAGGTATGGAACACAAAATTTAAAAATACACCAAACTTTAGATGTTGGTTAATAGTTGAAATGAACATTGGTTGAAAGGGGTGAAGAAAACTTGTTAACTCTTTTTACACTTCTGTTTTCTTTGATTAATTACAGTGAGAATAGATTACTTTATATTAAATTTATAAAAAATTAAAAACATGTTGAAATGGTTTACAACATACTATAAATGATGAACAGTCTGCCTCTCTTGATAATATGTGTATTTTAAAAGAAGGTGCTGTTATTGTATGTGAATAAATCTAATGGTATTTCATGGGGTCCCCATGGTATAGTCATCAGAAAACACCTGAGCTTTGGAATGAGACAAAATTGGGATCCAGTCATAGCTCAATCCTTATTTGATGTGATTTAAGACAGCTGTTAATAAATAAGCTCTCTGAACCTGTTTCCTTATCTACCCGTCATAAAAATATCATTTCTGTAAGGTCATACAAGATGAATGGAGATAATTAAAGCTGCTATCACATAGCAGATCTTCCAAAAATATCACCTGGATTGTTGCCAAGCACATAGTAGGCTCTCCTAAATACTGAGTGAATAGATGAATGGGTGGTGACTTCTCCCACTCCACTCCGCTTGCCCAATCCTACTGCCTACAGGATCAGATCACGGCAGGAGACCAAGCCCACCACGTGGCTCAGTGCCCTCACTGGTGGCACAGTGAGCGATCTTATTTACTGATCTTACTCATTTACTTCTCATCACAAATAGCCAGGATTGTTAATGAACATAGCAGATCTGAGGTAGGAAATGTATTTGGTGTCATAAAGACTTTTTTCCCATCTGAAGTTCTTTCTTTTTGACTCTATTTTGCAATACTCTGTTAGCCGGTGTTTTATCGTGAACCAAATCTGAAGACAGGACTTGACAGGTGTAAAGCAGGTGGAGGGCCATGAGAAACAGGTGAGTTCATCACAGCAAGCTGTCTGCATGTTGGCCTGTAGTGCATTTTGGCCTTTTGGTGCTCCCTTCCATTAAAAAAGAAACAAAAAAGAAAGGAAGACAGTCTCATCCTTTGCCTTGTGTGAATGGGAGTGGGTTCATTTTAAAAATCTCACTTGGACAACCTTACAGATTCTTTTTAATAAAAGATATTTGCAAGCATGTGGCCTATCACAAACGAGAAAAACAAAAATACATACTATTTTTTCTTCTGGTTTTCCAAGAAATGAATTATTGCCTGACCTTGTTCACCAAGTGGAAGGTTCCCTTTCATGTCTTATAGGATACCTGCCCTTGTCCAGGTACCTATTCATTTGTGATCAATAAGGATGGGACCACAAGTAGCCTGTGTTTAGAATTTAACAGCAAAAATGAAGGCACTGAAATTTTTTGCCATAACTATTTTTCTCCAGAATTAAAGAAGTATCTAATGTTTACTTTGTGAAGGTATTGCTTATTTTATACATTTGCATATAACTTGTTAAAGTAAAGATGTTGTTTATAGGGCTGACTGAGACTCTAAGCTTACCTCAAACCTAAGGTGAATTGCTGAATGTTTTCAGTAGATGAGTTGCTTTTTTATTGCAGACAATACATGGACTGGAAAAAAAAAATCTTAAATGATTCAGCATACAGAGAATCCCTAACTTTCTATGTGAAAAAGATGTACTATATATGTGAGGGATTTGACCTGCAACAAAATTTATTTTGTCTCAAAGAGGGGCATTTTAGAACATAATTATTTGTTTTATTTTAGAATTTATTATGTTTTATTGTAGGCCTGTTGTCCCCAAATGTGACCTGTGTTTTTTTTTCACATTTGATTTAAAAGAAACACCTATTTTTCTTAGTACAAGTCAGTTAAATACAGAACTGTTACTACTATCATTTTTAATTGGAAACGGAAATATCAGGAAATTTTACAAATCATTAAATAAATGCCGATAGTTTAATTGGCTTGGATAACAAAGTTTAGAGAATTATTTCATATAGGTTAATTTTGAATATATCTTTAGATATATTCATCTAAAGATTTAGTATAATTAAATTGTGAATATATAATTTTAGATTATCATTAATCAAATATGTATATCATATTCATGTGCTATTCCTCTAAAAAAAACATAAAATGCCTTCAAATTAAATCTGTTCATCTTCCACTTCAGAGTTCTTTAAAACTATAGACATTAAGTTGCTCTTTTATATTAAATCTTACATTATTTAAGTCTTCTTAATATCCCACACATGTTCAAATTGCTCTTTGACTCATGTGGTATAATCGCAAACTTAGAAAAATGCAGCTTGTGTGGTCTCTAAAGTTTCCAAAGGCAGCTTCCCTCTTTTATCCTCTGAGTGCCCTTATCTTGGGCTGGAAACATTGTAAGACTTCTCAGAATGTTCTGATGGTCTTTCTGGTCCCCAAATGCACACCTCTTTTAGAAAGACAAAACAAAAACACCCATTCTAGCTGTGGTCCTTTGAGTGGGAAGTGCTTTTTCCTGTTGTGGAGAAAGTTCCTCTCTCTGCCACGGGCAGTCCTACGGCTGAGGAGAATGAAAACCTCCCCAGTTTGCTAGCTAAAAACTTTCTGTAGCCATGGCGGGTTTCATCAGACTCTGATGCTAGGATTGACATTCTGATTTGGTTTAAAATTGTGTGGTCAGTCTTTGTTTTTCTTATCAACATGTCAGAATCTGCTGAAATGAAATGAAAACAAAAAGGATGAATAGGTGCCCGGTCGCCATAGAGCTCTGAGCTTCGTTTTGAAGTACATGTGTGCAGCTTCCATACGCCAGATTTCACATTGTATTCACATGAAACAATTACGTTTTATAATTGTCTCTGCCTTTCTTTATTTGAAACCAAATATTATTGTTTATGTTAAGCAATGTGTGGAATTTATTCTGATTTCTCCCTCTAATATTTCAGTTTCTGATTATAAAACAGTAGGATGAACACTTCTGTATTTGTGTGACCTGTGCTAAGAAAAATCTAAAAGAAGTTTTTGTTTTAAATCATACACGAAAAGCATAAATTAGTAGAGGTTTCAATACTAAAAGAAAAGTCAGTGAATTGCCTTTTTTTCTCTTACTTGAAGGTCTTAAGCGTCTCGTGGGGATGTTGTAATCCTTGGAAAGATGCTCTTATTAAAATCTCTGGAGCCCTCGCTGCTTTCTCAGCCATGCATCGTTAGCTATCTAGAACTAATTACTCTCCAGGCACCACTTTAGGGATTTTATGATTCTCTCTGTCTCCTAGGGCATCATGTAAAGTTTTCAGATGAAAAATGAAGCCCCCCAAAATTCTTTATTTTTCTCAAGTCAGATGAAGATAGGAATGGCTCAGAAATAGTAGTTTCTAAAATAACCTCACTTTGGTTATAGAGCTCTGGGTTTCCCTTCTGAACCTTCATCTAAAGAACCCTTTAAAATGATTAGCTTAGAGCCGGGCGCAGTGGCTCACGCCTGTAATCCTAGCACTCTGGGAGGCCGAGGCGGGCGGATCACTCAAGGTCAGGAGTTGGAAACCAGCCTATGCAAGACCCCGTCTCTACTAAAAATAGAAAGAAATTAATTGACCAACTAAAAATATATACAGAAAAAATTAGCCGGGCATGGTAGTGCATGCCTGTAGTCCCAGCTACTCGGGAGGCTGAGGCAGGAGGATCGCTTGAGCCCAGGAGATTGAGGTTGCTGTGAGCTAGGCTGACGCCACGGCACTCACTCTAGCCTGGGCAAAAAAGTGAGACTCTGTCTCAAAAAAAAAAAAATGATTAGCTTAGAAAATAGTTTTTTATTTCCCAAGATTCTTGAAAACATATATTGATTCTTAATCTCATTTTAGAAACACATAGTTGCAGAGAATTATCAAAGAGATAAAGCAAGGAAAGCTCTAATAAAAATAAAATTCTATTTTCAGTGTACATTCTTTTCGTACTAGAATCTAACAAATCTACATCAAACTGGGCCTTTCTTTTTTGCTTTCCAAAAACAAATTTAGAAAGAAGACTGCCTCCCTCCCAATGAGACTGGAGATTTATACCAACAGTCCCTGAACCTGGCTGCTCGAGTACATGGGGACTGCGGCCTCCTCGGCCCTTGGCTTGCAGATCCTGGTTCAGTCCTTGGGGATTGGGACCTAGGATCTGGCTGTCCTCCTCCTGTTCTCCTGCCTCTGACCTGCTGTCTTCCTCCTCTGCCTTCTCCTCTCTGCTCCTCTACTCCCCCATCTGCCCCTCTCCCCCTTCCTTCCTTTCCTCTGCCCTTTCTTCTTTTTCTCCCTTATATCCTCCTCCTGAATTTCCTAAAAGGTTCTGTAGCTGCCAATGCCAGGAGCTACCAGTTTGCTCTACTTTTCTAAATTAACTATTAGTTACAGAAAGTCAAGAGCCCTCCGTAATCTTCTGGTCCTAGTTTATTGACTCAGGTCTCCCTTCTCATGTGCCCTTCATATAAACCATGAGGAGAACTTGGTGCTCCTCAGACTTCCTCTGTGCCCTCAGTCCTGTATATCTTTGCTGGCCCTTTTTATATTGCCTGCACTACACAGCTTCTCTCTGTCTTGTGAACTCCTCTTCCTTCTACCAGGTCCTAAAATTTTATTTCTGTGAGCTTAGCTCCAACCCACCTTTTATAGTATTCAAAATTAATTTCTTCCTTCACTGTGCTTCCATAATATTATGAGCAGATCTGTATTTTAACATTTATCAGATCTTAATTATAATTCTCTTCCTCCACTTGACTGTGATTCCTAGGACAGTAGATGGTATCATTATTTTTATATTTCTAGCATGGTACATGGAATATAGTAGGTACACAATAAACGTTAGTTTAATGAATATCAGAATTTCCAATTCTAAAATTATGGAAACAGAGCATTTTAAAATTAGGTGCTTAATTTACAGTAGGTTTGTGTTAGATATTCAAATTGAATTCTATGGACAAAGTCTCTACTTTAATGGACGGACCATCAAAGTCACACAGAGAGTGCCAGCGTGTCACTATCATTAAGAAATGAGTGCCTACTGTGTACAATGACAGTAGAGGATTTGCAGTATTTGCATCTTTCAGTGAGGCACAAAGATTGTGCCTATAGCTGTTTCAAATGTTTGTTGTAACAGGAAGCAAGACTCCTCTTTCAGTAAGCCCCCCAAAAGCACTGTGAAAGTCTTCAGTTTAAAAAAAAATATTTGGACAATCAAAATATTTTTAGTTATTGTGCAAATAAAATTGTATATATTAAAGCTATATCAAAGTGAAAGAATCTACTACAATTAAAAGCAGTACTCGTTTCTCTATTTATCGAGGGTATTTTTAATCACCTACTCTGTGCAAAATATGGGTAATTGTAACATAAACATGAATAAAATTTAGCTGATAACACATGATTTGTTTGTCAGAGTATCTGTTCATGAAAGTTCAAATTTCATAGCATCATACTGAATATTATTAAAATAGAAAAGACCTCAAATCTATGTTCTTAGATGGTTTCTATGAAAGAGAACGTATTTCTGTTTGACAAAGGTAAACGATTTTAAATAATTACTTTGTCATTTCAACCTTAGAGAGAAATGAGAGTTTACCTAGCACAGCATTATCTTTTGCAGTCAATTAAGTAATCAAGAGACTAAAAGAAGATTTAAAAATCTGTCCTCTCAACATGGGACCAACTAATCAGCAAGATTCTATTTCATGTTGTCAGAATCTTCCTAAAACTGTTATAAATCATTCTACAGAATACTGGTGGAGGAAAAAAAAAACCTATAAAACCACAATGAAAGAAGAGACAGGGCAAGCTCTTGCCTAATTCTCATTGTGAGACAGATGCCTTCCATTTCCACAGAAAATGCCATAATTGCTACAAAAATACATTTTTAGTTTCCATGATTATACTATTTAAAAGCTAAAAATGTTTGACTTTGATCATTAAATGGTATTCTAATGAAATTAGCCACAGTGCTGAAAGAAGAATCTTTCTAAATGCCAGTCTGATCCTGTCATTGGCCTGCTTGCCTGCAAGGTGACGGTCACCACCTCCTGCAGCTAAGGAGGCCCTTGGTGATTCCCCCACTTTCCCTTCTCCCCATCTGTTCCCAGACAGATCAGGCTCTTCATGCCTCTTTTACCCACCCTGTTCCATCTGCCAGGAAAACTCTTCATCTATTCCTTTTCTCCCTGATTTCCTTCCACTTGTCCTATCCACCTGTCTCTAGCTGAGCTTGATGCCTCTAGTGTACACCATCCCATGGCTGGGGGAACTGCCCAGTGACAGTGTACAGTGACACCCTGGGACAAGCTGATTTAACCAGCTCCTTTCTTCTCTGGAATGTGAGCTCCTCCAGGGAGGGCAGGACTATGCCTTATTAATTTCTGTGCCCCAACCCCTGGCCAAGGGACTAGCATACAGCAACTTCAAAGTATGGTTTAGTTGCATGAATGAAAGAACTATTAACCGTAATTAAGAATTTATATTAGTTATTTAAAAATAACCTCCCAAGGTTTATCTCTGTGACACCTGTTAGTCTACCAGTGTCTACCCTTTGATGTATTCAAATAAGACTGTGAATGTAAAACATATTTCAAGGTTAACCTGAGTTTTGCCTTTTGAAATCGCCAAGTGATAGCTCAATTATTTAATATGTTGCTCTACCAGTCAACATAAATGTTGTGTGAGTGATTATTGCCTCACTTTCTTTTCATTCCCCTGAAAAGAGAAAAGATTCTCTCTTCAGGGTCTTAATCCTGATCTATTCTTAGGCTTTCAGAATTCTTCCACTAGCCCTCTTCTTTGTCACTAGTTCTTTAATTTACACATTGGGTTGGCTGGTTCCTGTTACTCGGCCTACAAATCTGTCCTATGTCATCTCCTTTGAGTAATTTATAACCTCCATAAAATGCCACGTAGAAGTGCTTTTTTACATTTTTGAGTAATGGCGAGAAAGAATTGCCCTGGGAATCAAAAATCCAATGAGTCATAGATTATTTTGTTATTTATGGCCAGAGTGGTCATTGACAATATTTGGCAATTTTGCAGCTATGAACCTAGGCTATTGTGCTTTAGAATGTAATTTATTAAGCAAATAAAACTCTTACGGGTAATGGGTTCTGCTAAATCTGAGGAACCACGTGAGCTCCAGGCTGCTACAGCTGTGGAAGTTTCATAGCAGCCACATACATCTCGGATGTCTGCACACGAATATTTTACACTTACTTCACGGTTTTATTTATTCAGTTGCCTTTATATTCTTGATTGGATTCTGACCAACCATTTTAGTTTAAGAAGTCATCAGCTTTGAATAGTGAGGGAGGAGCCTGGAGAAAATAAAATGAATTTATGCCAAAAAAACATAAATCCCTCTTTCATTAGTTATGACATTTAGTAAATTCAGGTTATAAAGAAACACCAGATGTGTTTGTGGAAATACAGATGTAAAATCAGCTTTGAGAAAGAAAAAGACAAAGACCCAAAACTTCATGCGGTATACCTGAGGGCGAGACAGAGAGAGATGGGCGCGGGTGCACAGACACGCCGGCACACGCGTGCAGAGATGGGAGCGCGCCAGCAAGCCTGCGTGAGCAAGAGTATGGTTTCTCTTTGGATAGTATTCATTTATATCATTTGTATTTTATAATGTTGGCTTCAGTGTAATAATTAATGGAACTCCAGCCATCTTTACCTTTTATTATGTTCACAGAAAAGAACAATCTTGAAATTCTAAACAATGTAAGTTGATCTTTTTCTAAGTAGTAGCATTAGGCAGCATTAATTTTTTTAAGCTAGAAATATACCTCCTTTGGTATAACTATTGTACATATATATCTGACAATGTCTAGGATTAGAAAAATTCAATTATATACTTAAAAGTATGAAAGAGGTTGGGTCTAAACTCAATCTCCAAATACTGATCCACAAGAAAATTCCATTCCTTTTGAAAGTAAGTTCTGGATGTTTCACCTAGCTATCCATTCTACAGGTAATTAATTTAGCCTCACCATAGTCATTGCCTCGTGTCTCTGCAGCATAGAAAGAGGTGGGCAAGTAAGACTTCAGTATGTGTGGTAGAAGGGGCAATAATAAAAATAAGATTAGAAGGGAATGAAAACAGTTATGTGACCTTCAGGACCACCCTGAACTTAGCCAAGCCTCACCTAGGTTCTCACTGCCACTTCCCACTGTGTTACAATTTCCCATTTACTTTTCTGCCTCCCTGATTAAATTGAGAGCTTCTTGCCATGTGTTTTATCATTTTAACTGTGTGTACAGTTCCTAAGAGAGTTGAGTAGCAGAAATATACTTGAATGAATGAACAAGTCACTGCCCTGCTGGATGGTTTGATCCTACTTCTCAGAGCAAATGACGGTCCTTAGTTGGAAAATTATTGGGCTCTAACCTTTTCCTTATGAATTTTTAGTTCTTTATATGGTCTAGAAACAAAGTCCTCTGCTAGGTGTGTGCGTTATGAATATTTTCTCAGAATCTGTGGGTTGCGTTTTCACTTTCTCTATGGTCTCTTTAGATGAGCAGTTTTTAATGGCCATCAAGTTCAGTTTGTCCTTTTTTCTTTTATGTTTAGTGAGTTTTGTGTCTTTCTTAAGAAATTTTTGCCTATCCACATGGTTATGAAGATACTATTTCTTCGAGAAGCTTTATAGTTTTAGCTTTCACATATACCTCCATGATCCACCTCAAATTGATTTTGTGTATGATGTGAGGTAGGGATGAAGATTCATTCCTTTCCATATGGACATCCAGTTGCTCTAGGACCTTACTGAAAATACCTTCCTTTCCACCAATGAATTGCTTTAGTAGTTTTGCTCAGTTAAAAATCAGCATACCAGTTCCATGTTTAAAATTTCTTCTTTCAATCATAAATTCTTCTAATGAGTTCATGGTATGGTCATTGTCAAAACAAGGGTGAAAAACAGTCACGGTTCATGCCCTTTGATTAAGATTGTGGCAGGGAGGGAATTGTGTAAGAGAGTAAAAAATCTATCATTGTAAGCATAAGATCCCTGTCACTACATCTCACTGCCTCTACTCTGTTCTTTATATTTTTAAACTAAATAATGTGACTAAGACAAAACATTATAATTCTGAAAATGCTTTCCAAACTGCCTTTCTCCCCCCACCCATATTGAGGTGTGCTAGTCTACATGAAGACAGATATGCAGATTATATCATAGGGACAGAATATATCAGTAATTCAGAAGGCTGATGTGGTTGAACAATGAGATTTCTTTGTCCTAAACATGACAACTTGTATACAAACTGAACAGTGGCTGTCAACTCAAAGGGAGAACCATTAGCTGATTCTTAAAGTTGAGTAGTATTTATGGTTCGATTTTTTAAAGGTAACCATTGCTTAAATAAAACCTTGTGCTTCGATGATAGGTATCAGTGTGTGAAAATATCAGAAGAGCCTCTTTCCTGTTTTGAAATGTTCCTAAATTCTAACCTAGGCAAATTCAAATCCATTATATGTCACTGATAAATACTAATGGCTGTAATAACAGGAGGCTTTGGTGCCAAATAATAAAATGGAAAGAGCTGGAAATAATGTTTCCAAAGTCCAAAATTTGTTCAGTCACACAAGTGCCTACCAGACTCAGGTCTCAGTTAGGATTTGTGTGTGTAGGTGTGTGTGCCCACGTGCACAAGGTCTCTTTTGACAATGGCCAGAGCACCATCCCCAAATTCAGTCTTTTTCTGACTTGAATTACCTTGACAGCATAAACTCTAATCAAAAGGAATCTGCTTCTCTAATGTGAAACTGAGTTCTCAATTTATAAGTACTTTTGTAGTAGTCAATATTTTAAGTAGTCTGTGATAAACAAATACTAGAACCACCTATTTTTTTAATGGGAATAACTCTATTTCAAACTCCTAAAGTTGATTTTCAAATAGTTAAATACTTTCTCCACTGTGTGAGGGACTGATTTGGACTTGGAGAAAAGTGGATTACCCAGATATGTTTTTATACACACACCACATTACATGTATCTGCATTTTCCTGTACAATGAAGCTGCACAATAGAGTAGCCCCAAATTAGAAACAACCTAAATGCCTTATACCAGAGTTTCTCAAACCATTTTTGTCTCAGAACCCCCCTTTACACTCTTAAAAATGATTGATATGCCAAAGCACTTTTGCTTATGTGAGTTATATCTACCAACCATATTAACAAATAAAACTATAATATTTAAAAAGATTTATTAATTCACTTAAAAATAACATAACATAAATAACATTTTTATGAAAAACAACTGTATTTTCCAAGACAAAAGAATTAGTAAGAAAACTGGCATTGTTTCACAATTTTGAAAATCTCATTAATGTCTACATTAATAAAAGACAGTTGGATTCTCTTATCTGCCTCAATATGCAGTCTCTTGCAATGTCACAACTCAGGTAGTGTTCAGAGAACTCCTGTATACTGGTGAAAGAATGAGAATGACAAAGAATGAGGTCCTAGTGTTATTATAGTTTTGCTCTTGCAAATGAAAGGGTCTCAGGGACCTGCAGGGATCCCCTGACCATACTTTGGGAACTGCTGCCCTCTGCTATTGGAGTGTTTACGTGGACTGCCTTGGAGCAGTGCAACAGAATGCCATATAACCCTGTAAGATGGCAGGTATGTGGAACCTGCCATTATGTCAAAATAAACTTTTAATAATGTATGTTCTTCCTTCTCAGTAAACAAACCATTCATAGTATAATATTTAAATGCATATAGACCACAACAGGGAAAATAAAGTATACATGTCAGAGCCCTTCTTTTATCAGTACTTAATAAAATCAAACAACTTAGCACTGAGCCATCTCAAAGAGCTAAACCAATAAGTTACCTTATGGAAATCTAACAATATAAAGATACAGCTGTAAGTTCTATGTTACTAAAGAGAGTCATCAGCTCCCAAAACAAGATAAAGCAGGGAGGAAAGTTGACACTCTATTATGGATCTTAAGATACCTGTCTTAATTTCTCTTTGAAATAGAAAGCCACTCTCCTTCTTTAGAAGGCTGATGTGCTTGAACAATGAGATTTCTTTGTCTTAAACATGACAATTTGTATACAAACTGAACAGTGGCTGTCAACTCAAAGGGAGAACCATTAGCTAATTCTTAAAGTTGAGTGGTATTTATGGTTCTGCTTTTGAAATAGCAATACCTGGAGACCAATGTTTTTCATCAGACAAAAGCTTTGATTCTTTTGAGGCACTTGGAAAAATATTCCATTGAGATCCTAGAGTTCTGTGCCTTAAAGTTTGGCAGAGACAACTTTAGCTTAGAAAATATAAAATATTTCGGCTACCATTGAAATGAGTGTAGGATGCTAAAGATTTTTAGAAAACACAAAATAGAATAAACACATTTCTGTTGATAAGGATTCAAAGTGAGTTTAGTAAGTTTTTAGAATTTTCTGTTTGTGGGGTTCTTTCTTTCCATAAAGGCTAGTCTATAATGAAGTTTTACACTTGAAATAAAAATATGTACAATTCATGATCAATAAGATATAAGTGTTTTGTGGTATCGGGGGAACCTGTCAGCATGGTGTAATCAGCTGAGAGGACCAGCATGCACTGCAGTTCTGACTCACTGGCAAAATTAGCATAAAGCCAGTGGTTTGTACCCAAAATCTGAGCAATGGAGAGAAAAGCAGAGAGTGACAGTAGCAGTGGAGGTGGCAGAGGCCACAGTTACCAGTGGTGGGAACAAGCCTCAGAGATGGCTGCAGTGTGCCCGGGTGTGCCCTGTGTTGCCAGGCGTGGTTTCAAACTGAGGGGAAGCGCATGATGTTCCAGAGGGTTCTGTTACAGCCAAGTTAGTGTACGAAAGGTTAGACTGTCCGTGTAGCAGGCGAGCACTGGCAAACTGCATAAAGGCTTTTTATTGTTCTTGCTTCCTTAGAACAAATGAATTTATAAATCAAATTCACCATAAAGCATTTCAAGGATGAAGACAATAGAGGAAACAACTAACAAAGTAATGGTTAAAGTTCCATCTTGAACTTAGGTCATCACCTTATGCTTATAATCCGTTTTCTTCTCCTGGTAAACAGTCAGCTTTTACCTTTCCTTTGAAACCCCTAGGATTTTAGCAGCTCTTTCAAAATATGTACTAAAACTCAGAGACACTAAATTACACCTGTGAGCTTAAAGCAGCAAAAATTATTTACTGACCTTATTCACCCCTTCAATTGCAGCAAACTCTTTACTGTCTATTTCCTGTACCTAAGGCGTGTAGAGAGTTCGGTTTTTTGCCTCTGAACCTCTCCTCTACTCTCTCCCACCTCATTTCCCCTCAATGTAACCAAATACTTTCAGCAACTGGAGGCCCAAACAATCTTGTTAACTTAAAAGTTTTCCTGCAGATTTATTGACCCAGCAGAGTTAAACAGGGTAAGTGTTGATCAACACCTCTCAGGTATTTCTTTAATTATTGGCCTGGCATCTCTAGGGCCTAATAAAAATTTGTAATGTGAGTTAGTAATAAAGTAACTATTTTATTTATTTATTTATTTATTTAGGGCTGAGAGAGAGCATTTTGGTTTTTCTAAAGGAAGCCTCTACCTTTTGCCATAAATTAATTGTAGCTGTAGCCTTGATAATATGAACAATAAGGTCTCAAAGGCTGCTTGCTGAAAGAGATTAAACTGTAATTAAGCTATACTATGAGTAAGGAGAGATGGAAAAGGGGAAAAAACTGTGGTTTTCATAAAGCAGAAAAGAAATACATTGACTGGTGTTTACAGCCCAGAGACCTTTTTTTGCCTTCTCAACTACAAAACCGTCTTATTTTTAGCCAGCCAAGGTTTTGCAAGAATGCCATATCAATCCCACAGTTCTGTTCTTTGAAATAATTGCACCAAGCTGGTCCCAAATCAGCAGTAACTAACTGAAAAGCAGGAGGGTAACATTTCTCAAACATACAGTGCTGATGAAATTTGCCATAACACTATGAATTATGTCGGCTGCCTGCATGAGGTTCCACATTATGGGGAAAAAGAATTTAACTAGATCTTAATTGAACATACAGCTACATAATATCCTTTTGTTTAGGCTCAAAAATGGATTTTTTTAAACCTTCTTATCAGTGCAGCTATTAAATATTGTGGCTCTCCAGCTATCAGTCTCCGATCAGCACAGTTAGTGCATTTTACCTTCCAAGGAAGTGCACTTTGAGCCAGCTGGAGCAAGAGAGCTGTAAGAGCTGGAGAAAGTCATAATTGAAACAGGCGACTGCTTTAGTACAGACAGGAAATAAAAGGAAGACTGGCCCTCCAATGGATTAAATTAGATGTTTCAAATTCAGACAGTATCAGGAAAAAGAAGACTTATGTTAGAGGGGGAAAAAGGTAACAGTAAGTTCATTCAGCAGAGAGCCCCCTCCTCTCCTCAATAACACATGTTTTTGCTGGAATCTCACTCTGCGGCCCTGTAGGGCGGACTCGCCCTGGCCTCTCTCCTGCCAAACAACGGAGCAGGTCCCCGTGTTAAAGTCACACTATCCTTTCCCTCCTGCCTGCCCTCTCCCTTTTAGAGGCCTTTGGTATTCTATTTCCATAAATTAGGCGTGAAATTATGTTGGGCTGAGGATACATGATTTCAGCTGTTTTATAGTTGGAAAGGAAAATCTTTTAGACCTAAAGCAAAAACATTTTTTTATATACTTCCTGCCTATTAGTTTGAGATATGCCTATTATAGAAAATGCTTGCGTTGCAGAAACTTTCTTTTTTTCTTTTTGATCTCACAGAATGCTGTCTTGTCCTTCAGTTCAAGTAACATCTATTGAGTACCGACCATATACAAGGCTTGGGGCTAATTGGTATCTGCGTATTTGTGTGTCATTAAGATATTATTAACCTATATGCAATTTAAATTCTCAAGTGATAAGTTATACCTTTGCTTGAATATTTTAGAAAGCAGATTTTATTTTGCATTGAAATAATCTACTGAAACTGTTTCGGCATTTTGTTTATTACTCTCCTTGTGTGGTACTCTAGCTCAGTTTTTCTATTTAGGCAAAGATGGCCTTTTTAAACACAATTTGCTTAAATATCCAACTCTAAAGTTTGCTATTGGCACTGCCAGAGACATTGCTTTTTAAGGTCAGTGCCCATTTTGGCATATAGTATCCAGTGTCATATATGGGAGTGGTGACACTGGACTATGTGTTTTTCTGAGATACATTAGTATAAAAACATTGCAAAATTTGACAGGCTAAAAATTACTATAGTTCATTGTCCCCTCATGAAAGCTGAGAAAGTTAAACATTACTATAGCAAGTGGATAGAATTCCAACTTTAAAGGTTGAAAACGCCTTTTTTTGCTACTCTCTGTGGCTCTGTGTGTGCGTAAACCATAGTCTTAGAGAAATGTGGGGTTTCTACCCAGGGCTGCCCGCCAGAGCCAGGCCTCATTTGCTCAGGTGTGCTTACTGTTTTAGCTTCTTGAATTAAGCCCTGGGAATATTCCCGGGCAAACATCTGCTTCATTTTCCCTGCCTCTTGGATGGGAGCAAGGTGGGGCAGGGAATGCATCATGTGAGTGGGTTTTGCATGGAAAATGTGGGTTGCTTTCACTCCAGCTGGACAGCTTTATGCAGCTATAAAGCTTTACTGCTGTATTACAGTTCTATTCAAAGGCTTTGGATCTCTGATAGTCATAGTCCAACAAAACTGTTACTAATTACTTATCTACTGAATAGCTACTAGGATTGGCAACTTGAATAACAACAACAAAATCTATATACTTAGTATTATTCTTCAACAAGGCATTATTCTCATTCTTGCAGAGAGCATAGCTTGTGTTTTAAAACTCAAAGGAACACTCTGGAAATGTATACTTGTCTACCCTACCCCAAAGGCTACCTTACATTGCTTCCTCACAGAAAGAATATTTCTCCATTCCTGAAAGGTAATTTCACATTGGTCTCAAAGATTGAGGACATTTTACAGCTCAGGGCAGGCTATTCTAACCACATTCGTTCTCATAGTCAGGGTTGAACTGTTCCAAGGAGCACTTGGAAGGAGATTTTGTCCTCAGAGCATCACTTTTTGGGAGCAAGGATGAAGTGGCAGCTGCCTGCAGCAGAGATCTGTCTCATTCACAGACCTAAACTAGGACATACCCTTAAGGCATCGCCAGTTAGCAGAGTTCCCTCCTTCAGCAGTTCTTCCCAGAAGTTCCAATACCTTGACCTTTTTGGTGAGACTGTGTTCTTGAAGGCAGAAACCCAAGCCTGTGCATTCAGATGCAAAATCATCTCCTCCTTGCAGCTATTTATATGGCTGTGCCTGCTTTACCCAGGTTCCGAGGAGCTGATCATTTTACAGTTCCATAGAGAAATGAACGTTAGTAGGAACCGTAAGAGCACTGTGTTGGCCCTTTATAGATACAGACGTCTAGCCCTCCTGACAAGGTTTGGTATTATTATCCACTTTTTACAGTCTGAGTTAACTGAGACTTAGGGAGTTTAAGGAATTCACCAATATTAATACTATCCTGTACCTGGGGTTGCTAGGATTCACACAGAGTTCTCAGAATCAGAAGCCTCTTTATTTCCATGTATCACATTACTTAAACTAGACTTTATTTACCTTGAAAATCTAGATTTTATTTCAGGAGAGCTTGTTGTTGAGAAGGAATGGTGTCGGAGGCCAGCCTCCGCAGGGCGCCCTCAGGCAGCCCTGGTCAAGGTGGGGGGTGCCTGCAGGGCAGTCCTTGATCCTTCTCTCTTTGTCTCTCTGCCTCCTGCTCTCCTCCCCACCACAAATCTCTGAATGTCCAAGCCCACCTCAGCTAGCTGTGATTTTTATTTAAAAAAAATTAAAGTGACACTAATGTATGAATGACCTACTAGCTTATTCCTTGGATGGAGAGTTTGTTACCCGAATAAATCTCCCGACTCATATAAATGTGCAGGGAAGTATTTGAAGTAGTGGTTGGGTTTTGTTGTCTGTTCAAAGACAAAGTCCCAAAGTCAGTGTATCTAGGAATAAAGTACATGGAGTCTGTTTGGTAGGATATAACCCTGAAATCAACAGTGTGTGTTAATAATGATAGAGTGTTAGGTGGATAGCAAGCACACGCGTCCCAGAGCCCTCTTCTCTGACGTCGCTCTCTAATTCAATCCTCCCTCCCTCCCCACCTCCCCAGCCAATTGCTCTTGGTGTTCCTGCTTTGCCTGCCTTCTCTTTTTCCTGTTAGGGTCACATGACTTCTCTTATTCTAGAATGTGACTAGAAAATAAGGAAGGAGAACCAGAGCCCTATTTTCTTGCCTTCTTAGGCTAATTTGATAATGAAGAATTTCAGCCTTAAAAGTATATCTTGATTACAGCTTTCCTATTTTAAAAATACTCCCATCAGAGGTACAACAGTTTGAAAATGAAAACTAGACTGCAGGTAAGTGGCTGGGGTTCGTGTGTGACACCTTACCTTCCGCAGAGGACTGGGCTGCTGAAGTTTGGCCCTCATAGTTACACACCGTCTGCTCCAGCATAGCGAGGCGACTCACTTTTTTCACTTATCTATGATAAATTTGACATTTTAAAGAGAACCTGTTTTTAATTGTCTAAACTTTGAGGGGAAGAAAGAGGGAACAGCAGACTTCTCTGCCAGAGGGAAGTATGGGGCCGGCCACCCTGGCTCTAGACACTCCCTTCACTCGTCTTTGACCTACAAGATATCCTGGGGATTGAGAGGAGTAGGTTTTGAAAGTTTGTACTTAAAAATAAGTAGTGGTGATTGAAATGCCTCCTTGCTGGCTCATAAAGTATTGATCAGGCCCAGAACAACCATACATTTGACAGAAGTAAATTTGGAGATTTCTAAGTTGTTTGTATCCAGCTTCCTGCATTACTAAATTCATATGACCACTTCCTATAAGTAAGAGGCATATTTTGAAGCAAGCAAAATGCAGGTCTGTGTTGCCACCGATGTGTCATAGCCTGCACTTCACACCCCCAGTGTAGGTGTCAACAAAGCTGTCTTGTGCTTTCCAATGGTATGCGGTGCCAAAACCAGAAAATGGGATCTGGTTGCAAGAAAGGCGCTGGCAAAACAACTTTATAGTGCTTGGTTCTGTTTGACATTTAGGGGACATTCACTTGGAGGACTCCCAAACTCAGAGTATGCCAAGAGAAGGAATGCCTTCTCTTGGAGATTCAGTGGGTTGCTGGCTCTGGGGAGAATTGCAGGGCCCTTCTGATCAAAAGAAGACTGACACTCCTACCTCCACATGTGCCCCACTCACATTCCAGCTGCAAGAAAGCCTGGATGCTATTCCAGAGCCTCCCACACAAAGGGTTTGCACAAGACTCAGTGGTTCTACAGGTTCTACCCTTACCCGAGAAGAACTAAGTACAAAAAAGTTTCTTAATACTTCCTTAAAAATCTGGTCTCTTTTAAAATGAACCATTACAGTCACTTATTTGAAAATCATAACACAGTGTGGAGTTGCATTTTGCAATGAAAGCTTCTAAATTCTTAAAACTTTTACCTTAAGGCAGGAGTGTGCATGTATGTATGGGGGAGAGGTGGTGATTGCTGTGTAATTAGAAGTAAACTCATAAATCTAAATTGAGGCAAGGTTGAGCTCCTTCAGTGTGCAGTCACAGTTAATGAAATTTCTAGAATTATGGAATGAGTTCTTATCTGAAGCTGGTACAAACCAAGATTGAAACCAAAACTTGGAAAATGTGAAAACTTTGTGTCCTTTGACAACTTTGCTCACGAATTGCAGGAAGATGTTTTCTAGGAGTACTTTTGAGTATATAAAACCAGGAAATAGCTATGTGACATTCCTAAAATTAGAACCAAAAATTGAGTCAGAGACAAAGTTGAAACCGAAAATTAGAGTGCCCTGCCTGTCATCGAAGCACAAGTACCTTGACATGTTAGCAAACGGGTCCTGGTAAACACCATGGCATGGGGTCCGGTGATTGTAAAGGGCACTCCAGGCAGTGAAATGCTGGACAAGTCTATTAAGTTCTTTTTGCCTCAGTTTCGCCACTTTTAAAATGAAGATAATATTAGTACATAACTCATAGGCCTCCAATGGGGGATTAAATACATTAATGTATGTAAAATGCTTGGAACTATTAATATTCTTAAATGTTAGTAACTATGATGATGATGATGGGGACAATATTGATATGGACTTGCCACTGTGTTTTGCGTTGTACAAATCAGAACATCACAAAATACTTCCTCAAGAGGAGCTTTCAATCTCATAGAAAGTCAGCAAAGATAGAGACAAGTCTATTATACTGTCCATGACCTAAGCTAAAGAGGGAAGTGACAGAATCCTTTTTACCCTTTTATCACATATGGAATTTACTAGATACACCTGTGCATTTATCATGCTACCTGTAAAATTTAGATTTTTAAATCCTTCACAGCAGAATCATGATCTAGGGATCATTTGTTGTATGTTTAGAAATACCATTCTTCCTACTTTTTTGAGCCATATGAATAAACATTTCTTATTAGAAACAAGATAACTTTTTCTGACTTATTAGTGAATGGGTAAAGAATTTGATGAGCAAATCAAATCAGTAAAAAACTACATTTTGAGGGAGTGAGATCTTTACTAAGTGCCGAGAAAGGGAAAACCTTGTTCTGCATTCTCAAGTTTTTTACTACTAAAACAAAATAATCACTTGTATGGAAGATACAGCAAGTTAATATCTTATATTTGTTAATTTTAACTGAAGTGAGGAAGGGTAAATCAGTGAGTTATTATGTTGCTAGAGGAGCAAGTATATGTAGGGGTTTGATATTTCAAAACTGAAATAAAATTTGAAGATTGTGATTTGGTAAGTCATATTATCCCAAGGAAATTTTCTGAATAACATCAAATTTGAAATAAACATGGCTTGATTACTGAGAGCATTTGGGAAGCTTTATAAAATTACAGGTTCCTAGGCCCCTCTCCAACTTACCTAATTGCAATCTGCAGGAGCTTGAAGCCTGAGAATTTGTATTTTTTAAAAGCACCAGAAGGGATTAAAATACACATGGTAAGAGTATAATTTATAACCCAGTCCAGCTTTGTTTTCAGCCTATTTTTTGAAGATCAATAGATCTTATTGAAAAATAACAAATTTCATAAGTTTTTTTCCCTACATACATATTTTCTTACATATCTCCTTACATAAGATAAAGTGACCAGGGATCCCTGTTCTCTGAACACCTACAAGCAGGAACCGTGAGGTTGGGTGGACTTCTGGAGCCAGCATTCCTGCCCCAGGGCCCTGCCGCAGTTCACGGCTGCAGAGCCCTCCTGGGTCTTTAGGGGACTGTGTCTTATGGATAGGGAAGCATACACACACCCCTGTGCTCAATACAGGGAGAGGAATTGCCGAAGCCACAGCTCTGCTTACCACTTTCTCTCTGGGTACAGACATCCTGCTCATTTTGGTAGTGTATGTAGAGAGAATAGAACTAGCCAGGCCCTGCCTTTGTCCCTCCTCTGGCTCTACTGGCTATTAGATCATTGGATAATCAATGAAGATTATATACTTATGATAAATCATTAACATCCATTTGAGTGCTTCTCTAGGGTCATGTTGCAAATATTTCTTGAATATCTTTAAATCATAGAGTTGTTTAAATGTATAATAGATGGCTGTTAATGTGGATGAACTGCTTTCAGACTAAGAGCATCTGTTTACATGTTCTTTAAAATGCAAGTTCATTCCACCATTAAAGCATTTCATGTGAATTTCATATTTTGACATACTTGATCTTTAAATTTTATTTGAATCCAAGGCATAGTTCCTACTGATTTATCCATTTGTCACTGCATGATTATTTTTTTTAAATCTGTAAGGTTTTTGTTCAGCTTTAATTGTTCTCCAGTGAGGAAATATAGTTTATGAAATGTATATGGATGCCTCTTTCTAATAGCTGATTTGAAAGATATATATATATATGTGTGTGTGTATGTATATACACATATATATATATATACATGCACATATATAGAAAAAGAAATTGGGATCCCCCAAAGGAAAATCAATAGTTAGACTCCA
Source organism: Cheirogaleus medius (assembly GCA_008086735.1). Classification (NCBI taxonomy): domain Eukaryota; kingdom Metazoa; phylum Chordata; class Mammalia; order Primates; family Cheirogaleidae; genus Cheirogaleus; species Cheirogaleus medius. The sequence continues at coordinate 1,460,317 of VBSM01000373.1, read as the reverse complement.
CATAGTCATTTTAACCATTAGACCAACATTGTGTGCATTTTTGTAATTTTGATGCCTTGTAGATTTTAGGTATAACTGACAATTCTTTAAAATATAAAAAAGTTTCTACCTCAGAGTCTTTCATAGCATATAGAAATCTATGTATGAAAATACATTTTAGACTAGGATATTATGAATGTCTAAATACATTTAGTCTGGAATAGGACATTTCTGTCTCCTTTTCAGAAGTTCCAAATGAATTTTATATCTTCGTGGTAAGAATGACATGTCCCGAATAGTACACACAAAAATATTCTTTCACCAAATACATACAGCTTTTAATCAATCTATAAAATGATTTGGTTTTATTGTTAATATTCAGAGTTGATAAGCTTTGAAAGTGATGTGTAATCATTCCTTCAACCCAAGACAACAGTGTTAATCGTGCCCTTTTATAAAGTCAAACTGAGGCCAAATTCTCCCAAGGCTAGTACATTTCCTGTAGCTTCTTGGTACCAGATCTGACCTTTAATTCTATCCCTAGACATAGAACATTCCATGGTTTTAACCACCAAACACCCAGCTCTCTATATAATGCCACAATTTCCTTTCCCTGTGATTTTTGCTGATATATATGTGTCTTTGTTTATTTAAATGTTTTGCACCACCTCAGTGGTTTATATGGTGCTGGAGTTTTCCAAGTTTTTCCTCAATGTACTAGTCTTAGAGAATATTTGAGATTGAGAAATCCTTGGAGTACAGTAGTAGATATAAATATAAAGAAATGGGGTTTGAAATACAGTTATTTAATTGTGGAAATCTCCATGGGTTTATCATAAAAGAAGAAAGAACCCGCTAGGTGTTGATACAGCATTGGAAAAGTGGCTGATAAATTCATTTTAAAGGGTTAGGATAAACTCTTATCAATCTAAATGCTGTGGGGTTTTTTTGTTGTTCTTATTTGTTTCTTCTTTCTTCTCATTAAACATGTCCTCTGAGGATAATTGTTCACTGCCTTGCCCTTTTTTTAGAAGTATCTACCTCCATCTCCCATCCTTTCAAAACTAAGCCATTCCCACACAAGCATGTAAAGCCTTTTCCATTATTTCACTTTCCACCATCATTGGGGGCTCCTTGTCTTGCTAGACTCAGGCACATTTTACTTCAAGCTGAGCAGGGACATCTTCATTTTGGGCCCTGAACTATCAAACTTTTAAGTCTTGGACATTGGAGAGAAGCACTGAGACTTGAGATATACTGATGGAGAATTTGTGTGCATTCAGGAATACTAAACAAAATGAGAGAAGAGAATTCCAGGTGACCATAAAATTGCTGAGCATGAAGAGAAAAGATAGTTATTATCCCCCACAGGGCTTTTGACTTCTTTTGGCATTTGAAAGTAGGAAGATTAGCTGCCTTCACAATAAACCACATCTATCAACTCTGCACGAGATACCCCAGCCTCTACCAGGGGTGGTTCAGAAGCACCCAGATGACCTGGAGCTGATGTCATTCACTTGACGTAAGAGCAGACTCAAATCCAAGGACAACTTAAGGTCATAAGTCAGATTTTCATTTCATATTTGTTCATCTGTTTTTCTTATAACTATTCTGAAGTAAGCTGGAACTCTGAGGGTCATCCTTAACCTATATCTGTATCTCTAGAACAGCCTCATGGGTTCCTAAAGCCACTTTAGAGTAGAGAAGTGCATCACAAATGTATAGTCATTTTATCATGGGTTCTGAGGCTTTCAGAAAACACAGGGCATCTGGGAATTTATAATGACCCAGGAAAATGCCCCCAGTGCCTCCAGAGGAAACCTCCAATAATCATTTGTTGAGACTGGAAGAGATCATTACGGGAGTGAGTGTAAGTAGAGAAAGGGCATCCAGAAAGGGATGAAGATTACAGAGGACTAGGGGATCCATCGAAGAGTGAAAGCTCCTAATAAGAACTTCATAATGAGAGGTGATGGAAAATAGAAGGTAATTATCAAATGAATATTTGAGGAAATTTTCCCATAACCAAAGAATATGAATCTTGATATTGCAAAGGCTGTGTGAATGTCCAGCTCAGTATATGAACAAATACCATTATTGTGAAATTTCAACATTGGGTTAAAAAGAAAATCCTAAAAACTACCAGGAGTACGGATTTCAGATAAATGATCAGTAGTAAATACAGCACTCTATCAATATTAGAATGAGAAGCCAATGAAACAAAGTCTTCTAAATTTTGAAAATGATTTTTAATTTGAAATTCTAGACTGAGTCAAAATATTACAGACAGTTTCAAACTTGCATGATTTTTAACATAATTATCCTCCATGTAATTTTCTGAGAAAGCTACTGGAGGATATGCTCCACCAAAACAAGGGACTAAACCAAGAAAGATGAAGGTATAGTATTTAAGAATGGGGGATCCAACACAGAGAAAAGAAGGAAATTCTTGGGATTACAGCAAAGATAGTCCCAAGAAGACAGCAGTAGAAAGTCTAGGTCAAAAAATCAGTATCAAAGGTGGAGGGTTTTGGGAGGGACATCTCCAGGAGATAAAAAAGGAGCAAGTTCTCTAACAGGTTTGAGGGCACTGGAAATTATATTGGAATGTGTTTTGGAGAGTTGGAGGATGTGAGAAAACTGATATACAAGGAAAACTAGTCAAATAAAAAAAGAACAATAGTCATTAAGTCTAGTGGGGGAGAAAGGGATGAGTTTTTAATGGAAGGAATGAAATCATGATATACTAGTTGATTCAGGCATGAATAATATTTAATTAGAAATTAATAATGGCTACTATAAATGTAGGTTTAACCAAATTTTTTTTTCTTTTTTTTTTTTGGGACAGAGTCTTGCTCTGTTGCCCAGGCAAGAACACCATGGCATGAGCCTAGCTCACAGCAACCTCAAACTCCTGGGCTCAAGCAATCCTTCTGCCTCAGCCTCCCGAGTCGCTGGGACTACAGGCATGCGCCACCATGCCCAGCTAATTTTTTCTATATATTTTTGGTTGTCCAGATAATTTCTTTCTATTTTTTTGGTAGAGATGGGGTCTCGCTCTTGCTCAGGCTGGTCTCGAACTCCTGACCTCGAGCAATCCTCATACAGGTGTGAGCCACCGCACCCGGCCATTAACCAAAAATTGAGAAGTAATTATAGAGCGGAAGAAGAATAAAAAAGTGTATAAATATATCAAAAATTCCCTAGTGCTATAATAAGAAGTCAATAGTTAATGCCTCAAATAGATTAATTAGGAGATAACAAAATAGACACCTCATTTAGCAAGCTGTTATAAGTGCTGAGAGGGGACTCTGGAGAGTCTGACAAGGTAAGAGGAACAGAGAACAAGGGACTTCTGGTTTTTATTACTGTAAGTCTTTCATCACTATTTGACTTTTTACATTATTTACATGTAATATTTTTGATTAGGTTAAAATTTTAAAAACAAATTTGATTTGACTATTATAGACAGTAGTAAAGTTAAAAATATATTAAGCATTCATCTTTACTAAAAACATCAACATGCACAGTGTATTCTAGGAATAGAAAATAAGATTTTTATTTAATTTATCTGGAGAAAGAAAAAGGGAAAGAGGCATATTAGGTTTTTATTGCTGCTGTAACAAATTGTCACAAACCTGGTGACTTAAAACATCACTGCTGTGGACTGAATTGTGTCTCCCCAAAATTTGCATGTTGAAGCCTTAACTCCCAATGTGATGGTATTTGGAGATGGGGTCTTCGGGAGATCATTAGGTTTAGGTGAGTTGAGAAGGCTGAGGCTCCATAATGGGATTAGCATCCTTATAGGAACAGGAAGACTCCAGAGCTCCACCTCCTACCTCCTACCCTGCGAGGACACAGTGAGAACGCAGCCACTGTCTACAAACCAGGAAGAGGATTCTCACTACAAAATGACCATGCTGGCACCCTAATCTCCCAGAATTCCAGCCTCTAAAACTGAGAAAAAAATAAATTTTTGTGTTTCAGCCACCTAGTATAAGGTATTTTGTTATGGCAGCCCAAGCAAACTAAGGCAAACAAAAATTTACTCTCTTATGGTTCTGGAAGTCAGAGGTTCAGATGAGTCTTACAGGCTGAAATCAAGGTATGCAGCAGAGCTCCGTCTCTTCTGGAGGCTCTAGGGAAGAATATGTTTCCTTGTCTTTTCCAGCTTCTAGAGCATTCCTTGACTTATCCCTTCCTTTGTCCTCTGCTTCCATCATCGCTTCATCTTCTCTGCCTCTTCTGACTTCTCACTTGTCTTATACCTTTATGATGATGACATTGGGCCCATCTAGACAACCAGAATCATCTCCCCAACTCAAGATCTGTAGTCACATCTGCAATACCCCTTTTTCCATGTAAGGTATTGAGTGATTAGGGGATTAGGGGAGGAACATCTTTGGGAAGGCATTATCAGCCTACCACAAGAGATAACAGGAGGCATCAGTAGAACTTCTTTACACTTAATCCCAAAGTATCAGGATTGTTGTGAATGAATTGAAATTAGTTTAAAACCAAATGTTCCTTGTTATATTTGGATGTAAATGAAAATTCAAATTTAATTTCAGTTATAACTACTATAGAAAACCTTGATATTTTGGAAAATTTGGAAACTTCATGGAAAAATTGCCTTATGAAATGATAAATTATCTTCTTTAGAGGTAGATAAGCCAATGGCAGTTAAGAGTTTAGGTGCTGGAGTCAAACAACTAAGTTTAAAAGCTAACTCTACCACTTTCTATGTGAGTCTGGACAATTTATTCGACCTCTCTAAATCTCAGTTTACTTCTTGGTAAAACAAAGAAAATAATAGTATCTGTCTCACTGGGTTGTTCTAACACCATGCCTAACACATTGACACATTGGAGACATTAAAAAATGTGAGCCCTAATTTATTTATTTTGTTATTATTATTATTATTGGCTCATCTTCTTTTTGACATGAGGAGCTTATCTAATAACCCCTAAACCCTGAAAGTTTATTCCTGAGCTGTCACCCTGGAGTGAGGCTGTTTATGTCTGGATTTGTCACTGAGTAAGATTAATAAGAATGTTGACAGAAAGAGTGAGGTTTTTAGATTGACCTTGAAAATGGGAGAAACATTTCATCAAAAATAATAAGAACTTCAATAGCAGTAAATGCAAAATCATATATTTACGAACAGAAAAATGTATCTTTATGAATAAAAATGATGGGGTAAGAATGATAAAAGATACCAGAATGGATCACAAAGTATTTTAATAAGAAGCTAATAACTTTGGGTCATATTATTTAAACAGCAATGAGATTATATGCCACTCTTTTAAATTCTGGCATGATATTTAGCTATGTTACCAGCAGTAAGATACAATTAGAAAATATTTTTTTTATCCAGTTCTGTCTAACTTGTATGATAAAGAATTTGGCCTTTGTCCTGGTTCCTGGGAGGGAGACCAAATCCTTGGAATTTCCCGAATAATAGGAGTGTCTCTGTTACTCATGGTGGGCCCTTATAAGGTTTAGAGTTAGGGCTGGTTATGCCAGAAAGACAGACCAACCAGGTGCTTAGAGGGTCAAGGCTTTGAGCGTGTGAGGTCAGCCCAGCCTCCTGACCTCCAGGGAAGGGCTGGGGATGGAGATTGATTTCAGCCCCATGGCCAGCATTTCAACCAGTCACGACTGCGTAATGAAACCTCAATAATAACTCTGAACACAGTGCTCAGCGGCACTTCCTGGTTGGTGAATACTTGATGTAATAAGACGGTAACATGTCTTGAGCACTTGGAAGCTGTGCCTTTGGAACCCTCTCAGACTGCGCCCTAGTGTTCCTTCATTTGGTTGGTCCTGAGTTGTGTCCTTCATAATAAAACAGTCTCCATTCATGTAGCGCTTTCCTGAGTTCTGTGAGTCATTCTAGATAATTATCAAACCTGAGGCAGTTGTAGGGACCCCCCCCCAAGTTTGTGGCCAGTTGGTTGTATGTACAGATGACCTGGGAACCCCTGAGCTTGTGGCTGGTGTCAGAAATGAGGGCTGTCTGGTGGGGACTGTGTCCTTTCATGTGTGGAATCAGACAATGACTTCAGGTGGCTGGCATCAGAGTTGCGTTGTAATATGACACTAACACATTGAGGTAAATGAAAGGATGTGCAGAAATCTAAAACAATTGATTAATTTTAATTTGATTTGATTTTAATTAAAATGAAACATATGGTTTTTGAAAGAGTTAAAACTATTTGACCTAAAATACAGAGTACTAATTTCCATTAACAGCATTTGAACCAAATTTTAGCATTTAAAGAACTTGGATACTTCTTAATGAGCTAGATTGAAGTTTGGCCCCAAATTAGAGGTTTGTAAAAGAGGAGAATTCTGGCTGAAGCTCTTGTTCTCTTCTCTGACACAGTGAAGTCATCACCTGCAGGCTTTGTTCCCTCCATTGCTGGTTAATATCAGAAACGGCCTCTTCCTTTCTCCTGTCATTTCTAATCACATCTTCTCAGGCATTTCTGCCAAGAATCCCCAGAAACATGCCGTGCCTCTTAGGAACCAACAAAAAGCCCCCAAATTAGGCCATTCTTGTGCTACTGCCTCTCCTCCCCCCACTACTTTTTAATTCTGAAGAAACAGAAGAATCCGGTGGAGTACACAATACACATAAGGCATCCTCTATCTGTAATTCTGCTCTGGGTCCTTCCAGCCTGCCCTGTTTCTCCACCTCCCTGTCTGAACTCTGGCTCGCCCTCCCGACTGTGGCCTTGGTCATCTCCCAGTCCTTGCTGCTGCCTCCTTACCTGTGACTCACGGCTTCCTCTCTGTGCCTGCTCTGCCTGCATGCCAGGCCTTCCCTCGTTGTCTGTCCTAACTCCTGTGCGTAATGCTCCCATCCGCCATCTGGGCGACTGAGCCGAGGGCAGCTCTGCCGGGCTGCAGGGGGAGCAGCGGCAGGCGCGGCTCCCGGCCGCCTTCGCCACCCCCCACGCGCCTCCCACCCGCCGCTCCTGTTTCCAGGTGGAAGTCCACATTTGGGTCCCTACACACTTCACTGGGAAAAATGATGCATTGGCCACCGAAGCCTTAGGATTAAGAAGTTTACAGAAGTGTATGTTTCCCATAAAAGATATTCCAAACAAAAGTCCCTCTTTATTTACTCATTTCAGGCAGCTTATGAAATTTATTTCTACTCTAGAGTCTAAATTCTCTCTCTGGTATTCAGGAAAATGTCTTTATACCTTCTCCACATTAAAAATATTTCAAATATCCAGGGCTTGCTCTCTTTCCTTTTTCATGTATTTGGATTGAGAGACTTTATATAGTGGTTTTGCTACAAAAACAAAACAAAACAAAAAACAATTAATGTTAAAATAAAAAATTTTTAAAAACCAACTTAAATCCAAAGGAACAACACAAGATCTGTTTCTTCCCTTATTATGAGTGAAATTCCCATTAGTGGCAGCCAGGACTGAACACGATAGAGAATGGGGCCTCTCGTGTTCTGAGATGGACTTATCACATGGTTAGCAGCTGGGATTTATGTGGAGCCTCATTAAATAAAACAGCAGTGGCAGCTACCTCCTGCTGGAGTACCCTTGGAGGTACAGTACCTGAATTTTTCCAGTCCTAGCTGGTCTTTTAACTTTGTTTTATGTTTCTCTCATTTTTCTGACTGTTCTTGACATTTTCTGACCTCACAGTACTTTTATTATTATTTTTATTGCTACTATAACAATGATAACTTAAGGCTCTGATTTATATGATGGCAACCTAGCCAAGGGGGAGATTAAGGCAGACCCAAAACACATGCAGTAAATGTTCAAGTCTATTAGCCTTTCGCTTTTATTAAGTGGGAAACTTTAGTTTTGTTTTGACACAAATGAGTTTGGAGAGTCATGAATGACTGCAGGATTGTCCTTGGTGATGGGCCCATCGCTGCGGTGTGCAAGTGGTAGGATGACGGGAGATGTGTCCTACATCAGGACATGACAGTCAGCTCACTCCGTTCCATCTTACTTAATTACTTGATTAATTGGTACTTATTCTTTTGTTCTTTTTTATTTTCCAATGTAATTATAATTTTCAACTTCTTGTAATCATTAAAATGCCACAAATTCTTGAAAAATGTCCTTCATTGTAATAATTCGCTGTGTAACTCTCTCATCTGGGGGATGCCAGACCTGCTCTCACAACGAAACCAGTCTCCTGGGAGGCTGCTCTGCGCTCCTGGGCCCAAAGGCTGCTGGCCGCCGCTGTGCGCGGGCTGTAGAAAGAAGCCTGCCCGGCTCCCACTTCAGGCAGCGCCGAAGCGATCGCACACGCACCAACAGGCAAGGGCCAGGGTTTGGTCCATTCAGCCCAGTGCATGGCAGGCGAGTCTGTGTGCCGAGGCCCCTCCTGCGCACGAATCCTGCACTGCACTTGCCCTGGCTGCGCAGCTGACCTCTGTCTTGAGACTTTGCATTGCAGGCTAGAGCCCTTCTCTTTCCATGGCTTGCTGGGCTTGGGTTCTTACTGGTGCCTGCTCACAGCCGACTCTACTTTTGCACTGCTTGCCCTCAGCCGAAGCTCTAGACCAACTGGATGCTTTTTGCTGAAACATTGCCATTTCTGTCTTTCCGGACCATATTTATGAACCTCACTGATGGCTGTGGTTTAATGAATTTTGGTGAACTGTACTATTGCCTCATCATTTTACCATTTTTGTGGAGTTATTAAAATAACATTCTGTGTAGAATAGATGGCGTGACCTTGAGCATCACTAGAGAGAATTTCTGAGAACTTGGCAGTCTCCAAATTCTCAGACAGCACCATAACATCATGCTGAAATAGCAGCTCACTGGTTTTAGGTGGATTTTTTCCCTTTACCACCATCATATTTGACATCTCACTCTTTAGAATATTTCAAGTTTTTGACTAAGAACCATCTCTGCTACACCTCTTCACTTCCTCCATCAGCACTTGCATTTGGCTTTATTTCCAGGAACACTTTTTACAAAGGAAGTTTCATCCCTTCTTGGGATTAAGTGGGTGCTGAATAACGAGCAGAGAGCAGAGCCCTTCTGAAGCTCCCAAAGATATCAGCTTGGCCACGTCACCAGGGCAGAGTGTGGTTCCTAAAATGGCCACAGCCGTATGGGCAGTCCCACACGCTCTTCCAGAACCTTGCCATCCTCCTATCAAAAGGCAGAGCCTCTGTCCCTGCCTGGATACTGGGTGAAACGTATGGCTGCCTCCGTGAAGAGAACGTGGCAGGGCCGGTGCTGAGATAGGTCGTGGAGGCAGTGGGGCCCACCCTGGCTTGCTCCCCTGGGATCCAGTCACTGTCCTGGGAGGGAGCCCACGGTAGCTCAGATGGAGAGAGCCACGTGAGCCACGTGGAGGGCCTGGGGCTCCCAACCAGAAGTCATCCCTGACCTCCAGAAACAGAAGTGAACCGTCTTTCAAATGAGTCTGACCACCAGTGTCTTCCAGCTCAGGCCCCAGGCAACAGCTCTAAGTTGCCGACCCAAAGAATTCTTGACCATAAAAAATGACCACTAAGTTTTGGGGAAATTTGTGCTTGCCATTTATTAGAATTTTTCTTAACCCATCATCTATAGGTCTTTTTATATTTTTATACTCCATGCTGAAGATTTATATTTATTAAGAGTATAAATAAAAACATGTTTTAATCTTGTTTTTCAATTACTAACCATCTGGATTTGTTAGAGCCAGACAAAGAGCTTCATGAATAAAACCCCTAACCCTGTTTGGCTAATATAACTCTCCGCTAGAAAATAATGGGTCAACTTCTTAGGACTTTGAGGTATTACTGCAGCTTTATCCAGCACATTTTTATGTTGATCCTTGCCTTATTAGACTAAAAAGCCATCTTTTATGCTTTTTTAGACAAAAATGAATGTCATAACACAGATCATTTCTATATCAAAACTGCTCTGGAAAACTTTCTAAATAACTTTTTCTTTTTGCATGCTCTCTAAATTAATGTTCAAAATAGATTTGCACAATTTTAATTGTTGGTATGCTAAAGCGATTCATTATTTAGATCTGCAGAGGCATATGTGTATTAGATCAGAGAATGAAATTGGCCCCCTTTATCCGTAAGCAAGGAAAGCTCAGCTGCTGGGTGGTCAGTCTTAATCTGGTGTCACATCCAAAAGAAGCATAAACCCACTTCCATAGAATCACGGAAAAGTGGTTTTATTCTTCGCGGTAGTCTCTAGAAGAAGTGGCAAAGGGCAGTGAATCTGAAAGTCCCTCTTCACCATCCATCTCCCCAAATGTTTCCTGGTTCTTTTTATTCATCTCGGGCCCAGACTCTGCTCTGACTCCGTTGAGATCTGCCACCGCCCTCTCCCCTCCAGCTCTGGCCTCTGCTCTCCTTCCAGCTCTAGACAATCCTAGGATCGGGCAAACCGAACATTCTCCGGCAGGGAAAGGGGAGGTTTACGAAGACTTACAAATTAACTTTTCTGGGCTCTGTCATGTATCATTATGCTCAGAAATTTTTCAAAAATGGATAATTATAAATAGGCCACAGGTAACATACAAAATGTAATTTTTATTACAGCAGATTTAACTTCCTAATGTTTCACTGCTGTTAGGGCCCTAACGAAAGTTGAAAAATTTTTATGTTTTTGTTTGTTTTCAGACTGGCCCATCAACCTACCAAGTTATCATAAATCCAGGGCTGGCATAAACCCAGTGGGGTGCAGGGCTTCATAAGTCACCCAGACTAACCCTAACAGCTTAACATCTTGTCTGTCACTAAGTACTAAAGGGCTTTGTGGCCTTTTAGTGTGTTTATTTGAAGCTTATTAATGTGAAGGAGTAAGCTACATCATCAGATAGCTGTATATAATGTTTTCAAATTTCTCCCTGCCTTATATTTTCAGTAGTCATAAAATTGACCCCTCTTAAAATGGCAGTTTTATTTATTCTAGCATTATCATTACCTGTGTAAAATATCATGGCTTCTCTTAAGCAACAAGGAAAAGTTAAGTTTATTCAATATACATTTTATTATTTTGATTCACAAATTCAGAATTTGTATTCTAAAGAGTAAGAGAAACATACCCCTTCATTTGGATTCTTTTAGATGTGTAGATCCTGACTTCAATATTCATTGTTCATCCGGGTTTTCTTGAGTCAGACATTAAGGATACCCTGGTCAACAACATACATGCTATCCTCAGGGGACATACCCAAATAAATAGATAATTAACACATCAAAGTCCCATAAGAGTTGCACCAGCAACCCTTGCAGACTCAGGGGCAAAACTTCCTAAAGGCAGGGATATCGGAGCACTTTGAGTTGAGTGATCAAGTCCTGTTTGAAGTTTGATGTTAAAATGACTTGTTCAGAATCCAACTTCCCAGTTACTCCCCCAATTAAGCCAGTTTCTGATCCTTTCTCGACAGAATTAATAATGCCTCCTTTGCAGTGTTGTTCTGAGAGTCAGACAGGTTATCATGTGGCTATAGATAGTGTCTGGCCTACTGCAGGCAGTAAGGAAAATTACTCTGTTTTATTTCGTTTTGGTATATTAATACATTGCCATTTCACCCTTATTCCTTCCTAACAATTCCTAATATTTGTTTTTGCCAAAATTGAGTTAAAATTAGTAAGTTCTAAGAATCAGACATTTAGCCATGAAGCATTCCTATCCAAAGACTCTTGATAAAAAACATTCATCCTCCTATGGGTGATATCAAATTTGTATTTGATGATGATCCTATTTGCTCTAAAATCAGGTTTTTATTGGTCCTAACAAAGTTAGTCTTAAGGCTTGGACTTGAAAGACATTATTAGAAGATTAAGGTTTGGGGGCTTTTTGTGCCCTCTGGTGAGATAATTTAAAAAGTTATCTATTTGTCCTCACTCAAGATAAGTAAGAAAAATGAATGTTCACAAAGCTTGGACTGAAGATTAGTGTTTTTGGTATGTGCATCTCAAAACAGTGACTCTTAGAGCACACCTAGGTTTAAGTGTATTGGTTTGGGTGTTTTATTTTTTTTTTTT
>VBSM01000373.1:1416825-1448234 GCA_008086735.1 Cheirogaleus medius | reverse complement strand
AAAAAAAAAAAAAAAAAAGTTGGTTTGAGAGGATTGCACCACTTCTAAATTATTATTTTATTCCTACAATACTATAAAATTGTAGGAAGGTCCCACAACCATTAAGAATATTGGAATCTGGTGACTCATCTTTCAGTACTAAGTTGAAAAGAAAGGAAGTATGACCAGGAGGGTTCATTCCAGAGGATATTCACAGGGGGTTGTTATTCTCCCAGCTGACAATTCAGAGGGTTCAAGTCCCCATGGAACAGCCACCACCACGTTCTACACGAGGCAGCCCCACCTGGGAGTAAAAGGGCAGGGGACAGCAGAGGGGACCAGGCTGGAGCTTGGCCTTCCCACAGGGCCACTCAGGCCACCCAAAGCCCCGTGGGAGCAAAGCCCTCAAGGAAAAGGCAGAAGTTTCTGCAGAGTAAGCACGAGGAGCAAAGGGTTAGGAGCCCACACCAAGCTCCAGAGCAGGGAGTCCTCAAACTATGGCCCGCAGGACACATGCGGCCCACCGAGGACATTTATCTGGCCCGCCAGGTGTTTTTGCCCATTTTGTTTTTTTACTTCAAAATAAGATATGTGCAGTGTGCATAGGAATTTATTCATAGTTTTTTTTTTAAACTATAGTCCGGCCCTCCAATGGTCTGAGGGACAGTGAACTGGCCCCCTGTTTAAAAAGTTTGAGGATCCCTGCTCCAGAGTAATACAACACCAGGAGCCCACGCCAGAGAGAATACACAAGTCAGGAGCCAGGGGGCAGGTCTGCGTACCAGGCAAGGACCAGCAGCAGGAAGAGAGCCCATTCCGAGCTCTGTCCTTTGCCAGGGACTGGAGTCAGCAGCAAGTATACACCTAGAGGAAGGCCCACAAAGGCAGGGAGCCGGGCAGGCTGGAGAGACTCCTTTCTGAGGGACTGCCCTGGGTGCCTGCAACATGGCCCATTTTCTTACTGTTGGTTAGCAAAGGGCTTCTTCTAACCAGCAAGTTGTCAAATGCCTTCTCTGATTCCTGCGTCTCTCAGATCATATGATTTCCCACTCGAGGCAGTACTTGTGAACCTGATGATTTTACAGCACAAATCAGTTTTTGTCCAACTGCGACAGTTGCAGAGAAAAACTCAATTCCCACAGATAGTTCTTTGAACTCAAATTGTGTTTGGAATGAGTTGTGAAAGAAAAAGGAAAATCTGGTTGTAGTCTTTAAAACTTAAAGTGTGGTTCCTTGATATGATAGTTTTAAATTTATACACGGAAAAAAAAGATGTAGAGAAACGATGCTACCTCATAATGTCTGTACCACTCCAGATCTGTTCATGGGCTTTGTGCTTATAAATCTTGGGTTGCTATTCAGTCTCTCTGATCAAATGGAAACATCACCTTGGTGTGTACTAATGCAAAAAAGGATGGCAAGGTCCTTCTGAGTCTGACGTGCCATTGAACACCTGAACTACTATCATGGCACAAGCAAGACACAAAGCTTCAGGAGGTGGCAGGGAGCAGTTCCACGCTGATGCTAAGTCACGCAGGCAGAGCAGCGAAGGCAGCCAGCTCCTGGGCCTGTCAAGCAGGCAGGCAGGGAAGCCCTGCTCCCAGGCCGCCCCGCTCCCACAGGCTGGGGAGCAGGCAGAAAAGGAGGGCGTTTATAACTGACCAGTACAGGCTTCTGAGGCTGCAGACAGGCTGAATGTTGCAGGGAGCCGTGGGGCAGAGAGGTGGAGACCTTTGTCCCTCTCACAGACCAGTGGTGGTACTCCTAGGAAGCTGCAGGCTACCTTGGCCACTGTGAGAGCTGTTCATAATAACAACCATCTTTGCCATTTATTGAATACATTCTGTGTGTTTCCTACCATGCTAAGTACTGTAATTTATCCTAGTAGGAATCTCTGTGGTACTTACTACATGGTATCATCGCCACTTCACAGATGATTCGACTAAGGACTCAGAGAAGTGATTTGCCCAAAGTCACACACTTCCAAAGGATTAGAAATCATTATTTGGAAAGCAAAGCTTTTGCTCATATATGCCCAATGCTGTTACCAAAACATATCTTTTCATATGTGCCAACAATAGGCTGCAAATGGAGGGAGAGTATTAAATCTTTTTATGTTTGGCATCTATTACCAACTCTTTTTAAGGCGTGCTTATTTGTGGCTCCTGGTCTGAGGGAGCTATTTGGTGGGATGTGTCCTCAAAAGACTAAACTAGGAGTTGCAGTCACACCATGCCTGGAACCAACCGCACAGGACTCTTTGGGAAATGCGGTTCTATCCAGCAGCTTTGTACCCAGCCTGGCCGTGTCTGTTCGTTAATATGCCCGATGTTACAGTTGTAGGGCTGGCTCCCTTCAGGGTTCTGAGCAATTAAAACACTGACACTTAGTTTAAGTAAACCTGTGGCCCTCGTTGAATTAAAGACACCAAACTTGATCAGTGGTGTTTACCTCTGTCAACTAGAAGGAGTGCAGCACGCACTGCTGAGGTGTCGCCCCAGCGGCTCGCACGCTGCTCTCACGAGGTGAAAAACCAAAGAGCACTTAAAGGGCGCTTCCTGCCAGAAGACATTCCTTTTACACAGACACATTCTCCAGAAAATCGCAGTCTCCGTCAAAAACGTTCCTTCCAGAGCCATCATCTCCAGAAGCTTCTCGAGTCGCTCATGGTTCTACTCAGTAGTAAAAGTTCCCTTTATCCTTGTTGGCTCCGGGAGAAGAGTTGGAGGCAGAGGGCCCGTGTAGATTCCCAAGCACTGATTCACCTGACCTGTGACCTGGGGCCTCAGTGAATTCATCAGGAGCCATGGCAGGATGTCCAGCTCAGAAGCGCTGTGACCACCCTTCGTCAGGAGACTGTATAATCGGGCCTGGGTGAAAAGGGGCCAAACTGGGCCTGGGTCAGAAGGGAGCACTGGGGGATAAGAGACCCACCTCTGAAGTTTTCCAGCAGGTGGAACCTTGGGTCTTGCACACAAAGGGTCCCAGCATGACACCAAGGGAGAGCTGCTGGGAGAGGCCCGTCCCTGTACTCGGAAGCATGAGGATGGTGGTGACCACGTCTGGTATCATTGGTAAACAGAATGTAGCTCTTTTCCCTGGAAGGCCCCAGTGAGCGCCCCTTCCTCACTCCCTCACTCCCACTCAGCCAGGGCCGGCCCAGGGAACAGCTGGGAGGCCGTGGCAGCCCTGCAAGGTGACAGGGCAGGCCTTTGAAGGGCCAGGCGCAGCAATAAGAAACCTGAACCAGGAGGGCAGCGGGGGGATTGGGGTTGGAAAAACATTTTCCGGCATTTTTCTGCCATAAGAGAAAAAACGAGAAAATCCAAGGGACCAGGTTCTGACTGTGGAGCTGGTACAGCCCTGGCCCACGCTGGTCAGGCCGCTGCTGTCCGCACGCTTTGAGGTCTGATCTGCAAACGTCAGCAGCCTTTTTCCTGGCTGGCAGGAAGGGAAAGTTCCCTCCAGTGACAGACAAAAATAATGGATTTGGGGCAAGTCTAGGCCTTCAGAGGTTATAGTGAAAATTAATGGAGGGCCACGTTAACTAATGTTACTCTAATCCTGCAGTTTGGGACATTGGGCTAAATTTCTGTTTTATGGCATGTTTTACAAACTAACCTATTTTAGATCTTGGAACACTCCAGGCTGGAGTAAGTTCCAGGTCAGGAAACCTGCCCCTCCTCTTGCATTCCACAGCTCCTCGGCCACTGCTCAGCGCCAGGCCTGCTGTTCCACTCGTCTGCTATCTCCACTGAACCTTTCACATCAGCTCATTTATCTTTCAGGTGTTATAATAATTGACTTCAATCAGTATTCCATTATCCTAAACAGGCAATTATCCACATTGTCACTTTTGCATTTGCTCTTTTGACCTAGGGGTCACAGAGGCCCTAGTGTAACAGAATCCACCAAAATTATTCCCTTACCTGTCATATAAATAGTCATCCCAGCAAAATGAGACCCAAGGGGGCTTTTTGTGAGGTGTTGAGAAGGCCAGTCTAACTCGATCCTTTATTCAGCTCTTTAAGGAATGCAGCACTGTTTTGGCACTCTATCAAAAAAAAAACAAAGTTCCATTTTTCAGCTTCTTTTTTTAATGCATGCACCCCTGAGCTTACAAATGCTTCTTTGTGGCCTTCTTTATTGAAATTTCCATTCAGCTCTTCCATCTGTTAGCTGTGTTTACCTCTATTTCTAGAGAAAGAATTCAGCATTTCACCTTTATTTGGGGTGTAAGATCATAAAACTGTCTGGATTATTTCAGCTATATTTATACCGAACTTAATATTGCTTCTTTAACAGGTTTAACGCTTTTAATTCCCTGGTTCATTATTCATGGTGACCCATCTGATGAGAACAGTTTGTGTTTTATAATGAAGAAGGCATTTTATACTCTCTTGCAATCTACCCCTCCTTCATCCCCCAAAGAAGAAAGTACTAAAATGTGAATTTCATGCAAAGAACATCTAATTAAACTCTAGTTCTGTCCCCTATGCATGGCTGCTGAATGCACATTATTACATTTCAGAAGCAGAGACTTGCTCAACATTCCCCTTTTATCTAGAAATATTAATGTCATTATAGTCTTGGAAAACTCTTATGAGAGTGATGGTATAACATACACTGTTGAAGCGGAGTCTCCCAGATGGAGCTGATGGTGTGCATGTGTGTGTTATTTTTTTTAATTTCTCAAAACAAAGTGTCTTCAGCCTCTAGCAATAAATTTGGAAGTACATCAAGAAGAAATACAGAAATAATATAAAATAGATATGCAAGCAGGTTATTTTTCTTTCTAGAATTGCCATGTTAAAAAAGGAAGTAAGTTCCACACGTCCCCCATAGCAGCATGAACTCTAAGGGGCGGCATGGAGCAGTGGGACGGACCCTGCCTTTGAGTGGGCAGAGTCCCCATGCTGATCAGAAGTTGTGTGATGTCAGCGCAGAGATGCATCTCACCTCCATTTCTTCTTCCACCCAGCAGGAGCAGCACAACCTGTTTCATTGTTGGTGTAAGGATTAGAGGGTATGGAAAATGCTTGGATGGTTCCTAGCCCGGGGTAGGCATTCATCAGTGATGGGCTTCTGGGGTAAAGGGTGCCTGGAATTAGTGTCTGAAGCCATTTGTTTTCACACTAGTGGTTGTCTGTCACCTCATCTGTCATCTGTGGCCCACTGACAGATCACCACCCACAGATGTTCTTATTGTTGCTTCCTCAGTTGATGAGGTTTGGCCCACGTCCCCCAGGATTTATTTGGCAGGTCTTGATGGAAAAGACTGTCAGCCTTCACCTGTATATCTGCGTATCTCCTTTGAAATGGGCAGGCAAGTTGAGTGCCCAGATAGAAAAGAACTAAGGAGTTCTTCAAAGATTTATTTAAGTGCAGGTTTCAATTTTGTAAATTCAAAGCACAGCCTGAGGTGCCACATATTTCACTCTCGGGCAGTGCCAACACTGCTGGGCCACAGACCAGTCTTTGCATGCCAAGGATGTAAGATTCTGCAAGTTCTGTGTGGGACCTAAGTCTTAGTAACAATAGGAATGCCTTAGATTTAAATGGAAATTCTATGTATTTTAGCATAATTTGTCTAAAGAGAGGCAACAATTGTCCCAGGACTTTCCAAACTTAAAGGAAACAAAGCAATAGTATTTATTCATTGCCCTGCCATAAATGGCTAAGAAAAGTCTCCATCTTCTTGATCCTGGTGCATAGCAACTCCAGATTTTGAATGCAGGTGCTGAGCCTCGGAGTCCTGGTTTGCTTCCTGGCTGCCGGTGTATTTCCATGATGGTGGCAGCACAGAGGCCTGTGCAAGCACAACAAGGGAGGTGACAAAACGCACGCTGTTCTGCTCAGTAGAATGTGACTGTAAAACCCCACATACCTCATGACTCCCCCTTTCATATCTTAAAAATAAACTTTTCTTTTACACCATAAAGACAGAAAATAGTAAACATTCTTTTTAGAAGATTTAGAGAAGTTGAAGAAAATATCCATTACTTAAAGACAGCCATCTATCACTCATATTTTTGAAAATCGTAGAATCTAAAGAATAACATTTTGAACTGCAATCCACAAAAGTTTCTAGAGGGGGAAAAAAAACCAACTTGCATCTCATTTCACAGCATCATGGTGAAGATCTGATAGGCACTGCTGTCTTCTGTCCCTGGGTTCCTGGAAGGGCGCCGGCCAGCTGTGACTTGCTGCATATACACAGGCTTCAAAGTGATGTGCTTTGACCCTGCTGAACATAAGGTCAAGGAGGCCTCAAAATACAATAGGTTAAGCACATCGTGTCTAGTATGGGTGCCATTCTTACATCTTCGATTTGTATGCTTGTATATTTTCTAGCAAGTGACAGTAAAGCATTTTATTGTAACTATCAACATATTAAGACAATTTTTCAACAGAGTAAAAGGAAAAGGCACCTTTTTCTAATGCACACAAAGATGCCCTTTGAGCTGGCAGCACCCTATGCCATTGGTAGTAGTTGCACAGCAGTGGAATTAAGCAGTTGTCTCTAACAGACTGTCCTTTGGAAGGAGCCAAAGACAAGAGGGACAAGAGGCCACTGAGTGGCCTAAACTTGCAAATCCCTGGTCCCCTTTGACTTCTCCAGGGAACAGGGAGTCATTCGTCTACGAGGGGTCCTCAAACTTTTAAACAGGGGGCCAGTTCACTGTCCCTCAGACCGTTGGAGGGCCGTTGGAGAGTGCGGCGCACATTCCACACATGCGCACTGTGGGCCCGGGACGAGTCGGCTGCTAAGCAGGACAGGCAGCAGCGGCGGCAAAAACACCCTGCGGGCCGGACAAATGTCCTTGGCGGGCCGCATGCGGCCCGCGGGCCATAGTTTGAGGACGCCTGGTAATCCCAACGGCATTCTTCGTTAGTCAGCCTGGCTTTGCCTCTGATGAGCTATTCACCTTCTGCTCTCTGAAACTGAGCTTCCTTTCCTCAGTCTACAGTCTTCTAAGGTCTTTTGGTCCTTTGAAATTATTATGCATCACTGATTCAATCAGATTGGCAGGTAAAGATAACTGCAGTGATGAAATATGAAAGTTTGGCTTCTTTATAATCACAAAGGAGAACTTTGGAAGCTATTCCTTTTTCAGTTTGGGTCAATTCATTTCCACCCTGACATAAGTTAGCTCGCCTTTCTGAACCAGAAATTGCTGCACACAAATGTTTCCAATGCGATCACAGCCTGAAACATCTTTCCTAGATATTTGGTGAGACAGCAGGACAGAGTGTGTGTGTTCGTATGCGTGTTTGTGTCTGCACATTTACACAAGGCCATTGTTTGGGGATGCCGATGGGCCCTGATCCACTTGAATAACATAGTGAGAGATTGCATCATGTTTTGTTTTACAAAATATGAAAACTATCTGCAGCTGTGAAGGAATAACCCTCATAATTCATCTGAGAGCCTGCCTCTCTTACTTGTGAGATAGCCTCCATATCTCATCTCAACTCATTCCTCTGTGTGTGCCCCGTGGATGCAGACAGATCGTGTGATAGATGCTGCGAAACAAGGACGTTATTCCCACAGCGGGGGCAGTTAGGCCTGTGGCACGTGAGTGATGAGGCTCTAGTGAGTTGAGAAGACAGCACATCATCTCTCCACACCAAATGATAGACTACTCTTGATCCTGTAGCTACTGCGTCTGCACTAGCAGTACAGCTGAGAGAAGAGATTGGGAAGGATCATTCTTACAGTTTTGATTTAGTTATTTATAAGGCTTTTCCTCTGATATATTCAGTGCTCTTTGGGAATTTTGCAAAAAGCAACAATGGCCATGGCTGCCTTCTTTCAAGATTTCCTTTAATTAATTTTTTATATGTCTTTCTAATGTTGATTTCAAACAGTCTTAGTCATTTCTGTGCTTTTAAGTGAAGCTACTACTCCAAAATTCAGTTTAGTGTTTCTGTTTTTCAAAAATGTACAATGTATAGTGGTTTGAACTTTTGACCCAACAATGAATATTCGAAGTCTGAGACACTCATAAACTGTTAATAGATTCGATATTTCTTAAAAACAAGCCTACACTCTTTTATGTTAAACTCTCTTCTGTGCTTCCCAAGGAGAATGAAGTCTAACCCTTTCCTTCTTGGAATAAGATGTGACAACCTCTATAGTCGTTTCTTCCCCACATTTCTCAAGAAGATTGAAAGAAATGGCGACAATTCCTCCGCCAGACGTCGCTAATGGAGAAGCGGGCCAGCCCTCCAGATAGCGCCTGAGCTGCTTGGCACAGGTCGCCAGTCCATGGCCCGTTTCCGAGCGAATCGCATGCGTCTCTTGCCCACACTGCAAAGCTGTCACTCCACAGA
The DNA here is from genome assembly GCA_008086735.1 of Cheirogaleus medius. Lineage (NCBI taxonomy): Eukaryota > Metazoa > Chordata > Mammalia > Primates > Cheirogaleidae > Cheirogaleus > Cheirogaleus medius. The sequence continues at coordinate 1,439,918 of VBSM01000373.1, read as the reverse complement.
GACTCAGCTTTCCCTCTGTGGTGTGCACACCTGCTCTCTTTCTTCATCAGCACCACCCTGCTTACTGCAGTCCCAGGCACCCATAACCTTTTGTGAAGCCGTTTAGCTCAGGTACGTATTTCCTGCCCAACAGTTTGACATTGCTGAGTGCTAAATATTCTGAGCAATGGACAGGGCTTTCATTAATTATCTTGTTAAGAGAGTTATATTGGAGGAATTATTACTTCAGTAGATGCTAATATTTTCAAGGGATATCATAACTATTGGGAAAGACCTTGGTTAACCAAATAACTTAGATATTTCTCTTAAATTGTATACTTCCCTTGAAGTTAAAATAGAAGACCCTCTGTTCTCTAACTGCCCTGAATTCATATAAAGTTTAAAGCACGCACTCTATTTTTTCTCTTGAATTTTTCATGCATTTTTCCATTTTCCAGTGAGATAGTCTTAAACCCTCCTTGCCGAGAGCTTCCTTCGCCCTTGTGGTTTGCTTTAACCCTGCTGTTGGAGCCTCATCTTTGCAATTAGCGGTTAGCAGGCACTGCCATTCACAAAGGAGGAAGAGTGATTTTGCAGTATTAGTCCCAGCTAGTGACAATCAAAAGCTTCCCTGCGTGATCTCCTTACCTTCTATTTTGCTCTGAAACATACGTCCCAGCTTAAATGTGAGGAATATCAAGCAGGAACACAGAGGTGATGTTTTCAATAAAACCCTCCCTCCAGAAACTAGTTGTTGCTGATAAGCTGCCACCTGTAGAGCAGCGGAGAGGAACTGAAGGGGCCTGAGTCCATGCTCTTTTCAGCTTTGCGTTTGGTGTCATCACAGATCTCTACCAACTGTTCTCTCAGGCTTTGTCCACAGTCACCAGCTTGTTTTCAAAGTTCTCATAACCTCGTCCCCAGGGATGTGCAATGCTCTGTGCTCTGTCCAGTCTAGATCAGCCAGTATGTGATGGTAGATGGTGCACCCCAAATGAGTGTCTCTCCCCTGTGCATCTCTGTTCAAGCTTTCTTCATTTTAATTGAAGAGCTATATAGAATTTGTAAAACGTCTGACTGTCTCCCAGGATGCAGTCCCAATACTCAACCACTGAAATTCTCTAATGGCCCTCTTTGCATATGAAAATTGCCTTTTCTCTTTACACACAGTTTCAAATCATCAAATCATGCCTTATTTTTCACTGGGGATGGAAAGAGAGATTTGGGAAATTATGTGTATCGTAATTTCTCTATATACTATAAGTGCTTTCCAATTATAAAGGGCATATTTTTCTTTTTCCTTAGCATATTTCTTCCTTGTCCCACCTCAGGAGTGTAAAAAAAAAAAAAAAAAAGCACTGGGTTTTGACTGTGGTCTTCAATTCATTATCTACTGCTTCATTTTCCTTGTAACAGTAACTGAAAATAGCATGAGATTCTGGAGATTACAAAAGGGCGATGTGTACTTCGACACATTATTATACTGTTTTCATAAATATTCTTTTAGCTTTTATAAACCCAATCCTTGCAGGAAACCCCACAGGTTTCCACTGGCAGGACTGTTCTTTCTATTGCTGCTGAAAGTCAGCAAAACCCTCTTTGCCTGCTCTTCTATTTCTTTCCTATACTCTTAAGTTTCTCGAGACTAATTGCCTCTTTATTATACAGTCACATTTCCCAGATAGCTCTTCTCTTTTTCCTTTTCTTGAATTTTTACAACATTCAATGAGCTGGACTCGAATATCATACTGTACCAGTAGATGCTGATAACATAGGATGCTCTCTTGCCTGGACATATCAGATATTATAAAACCGTCAGTTTTCAGCTGGACCGCTTCTTATTTCTACACTGTGTGACTTCGGCAAATCAATGGTCATCTCTCATTCCTTGTTTTTCCCAGGTAAAAGAGAAACAATAAGACCTGCATAAAACTCAAGACCTTTGTTTTGAGGAGCAAATGACATATTGTGAGGGTGTTTGCAAAACATATAGTGCTATATAACTGTAGGCTATTTTCATCTAATTTTTTCAGAGTGAATGGCATCATTAGTGTGGATTATGGCAGCTACCATTTTTTTTACCCACTGCCATATGCTTGCCACTGTTATGGGCACTTTATACTCATTTTCTCATTTGTGTTTAAGCCTGCAAAAGAGACCTTGTTATTTTTATTTTAAAGCTGATATGACTTGCCCAGCACCCTAGTCATTAAGTAGCAGAGCTGGGATTCAAAGCAGAGCCTGTTGAGGCCCAGGCTTTCCTCACGGCTTCTGTCTGCATCCTGAGTTAGGAGGAACAGAAGGCAAAAGAAGTCCCCAGCACAACCATCCTCAGTTGGATGCAGCTAGAGCTGAATATGATTTGCTTCACTGTCTAGTAGCTGACATGCTCCAGATAAATCATGCTTTCGGGCTGAGATGTCTTAGCTCCAAAAAATATGATATTTGAGTACAGGGAAGGTCTGGTGTTTTAGCATATAAGGTATAAGAAATAAGTTGACTTCAAAAGTCACTGTGTCTTATAAATATTTCACTTATTTAATTTATTTTATTTTAGTTTATATATCTTATGAAACAAATGAAGAATACATAAATAACTCATTATTTTACATAGATCAGAAATGTCCGGGATTGCCTAAAAAAGGAAACAAAAATAACACTCTATATAAAATCACAAGCAGAGCTCCATGCTACACTCTCTAGCAACTACTTCTTCAATTATTACCTTGGCAGTTTTATTTCTTATTGGATAATCATTTTGAAAAATCTTTTCAGGACTGTTAGCTGGATACTTTTGGTATTTAGACTCCTGGAGTAAAGGATCTTCTCATCAAGAAGACCTCTATGGATGCATCTGATTAATTCTCGGCCATCTTGGTTTCACTTTCTTGGCATATATTTTTGCTTTACTACTCAATGGTTGGCTCTCAAAACAGGAAGGCAAGTTTGACTTTGTAAAACAAACAACTAACATTTGCACAGTGATTTACCATTTACAAAGCAAGCACTGTTCACTCTCATTGTCTCATTCCCTGTACTGTGGGGTCATGTCAGAGGACTCCACATCACCCAGGAAGAAACTGCCATTCCAGGGGCACTCTGCAGTAGCCGTGTTAACAGTGCTGCAGCTTCATCCTGCAGCTGCTCCCTGGTCAGATTCTCTACTGCAGGGCTAGATTCAGTATTTCCTTGTGTCCCACACAGCTTTTAGTACAGTGTCTTAAACATGGCTTTCAGTGAACATGTGCAAGGTAGAAGCGTGCATGAGTGAAGGATCAGTGGCAATTGTGGCCTTATCTCTGAAAATCAAAATTTCCTAACCTAGCATCTAAAAATGTCTGTGAATCTACTGAAATCTTAGGCAAAAATGTGTCCGAGTGCAGGCTCATGTATGTGTGTATTTTTCAGGAAGGAAGATATCCTGTTTATTTTTCATCAGATTCTCAAAGGGGGGTTCCATGACTCAAGTAAAGTTAATAATGACTGCTTTAAAAGATTAAACAGATAGCCACAAATGTTTTAAGATTATATTTAGTATTCATAACAAAAGATAGAAATCATTAAAAAGTTAGATTTAACCTCTGTATTACCTAAAGGATATCAACATTTTATGTCTGAGCTAATTGATTTAGGTTTGTTAGAGCTTAAAACTTTTGAGGTTGAAGCTTGGACTTCAGTCTTCCTACAGGCAAAGTAATAGCAGAGCAGAGTTCTGTGGGTGGGGATTTCAGTGAGGCCCACCAGCTATCTTGAAAATGCCCATGAAAGGTTAAAAAAAAAAAAGGCAAGAAATTATAGTATGTCAATCAGTTCCATCACTGTGTTTCCTGTATAGTTTATGTTTTCATGGCTTCAGTCTGAATATAACTTGTATTTTAGCTAGGAAGTAACTCACCACAGGCTAAAATATCGTTTTCTTTATATCCCCCAGCTTGGAGTTTCTTAACCCAATGTATGACATTCAGGAATTTTATTTACCCACAAGTTAGATTGCATACCTTCCACTAAACTGGGTGCTTCTGAGAGATGGGTCCATTTCCTCTTTGTTTCTATAAACCCAATGCCAGTGTATAGTATGTGTTCAGTTAGTGCCACTTATTATCGTGAAGCTTTAGTGAAATAGTTGGGGGCATATTACACAGAACCACCAAGTCAAAATAGAGGACTTTTTAGGAAACTAATTACATCAGTAGATAACCTAATTTAAAGTATAATATGCTAACAATTTTTATCAGGAAGAACTTTACTGTTTGTAGAATGTAATATTAATTTAATCAGAGTCAATCATGATCCCTCATCCTGGGCATATTATTCTTTTATCTTTTATCTCTTATAATAAGCAAGGAATATTAAAAGGAATCCAAATTGAAAAATGTCTAAAAGTACACAAAAATTAGTAATACAAGTATAACTCTTTTAGTCTGTGAAGTATAAATAGATGAATAACAGTTACAATAGTTAATGTAGTGACAATTTTTGCAAATTATTACTATTCGAAAGAAACAAAAGATTTTTTAATCAAAGCAAAACCTAACACACAGGTTGAGTATCCCGTATCTAAAATACCTGGGAAGAGAAATGTTTTGGATCTCTGAATACTTGTACTAAACTTATGGGTTGAGTATCCCAAATCTAAAACATCTTTGGGTGTTAAGTTGGCACTCAGAAAGTTTCAGGTTTTGCAGTATTTCAGATTTCAGATTTGGGGATTAGGGGTACATTATGGGAGAGTGGCTAACAAGAAATATTTATTCATCAAAGAATTAGTAAATATAGTACTTCCTTGCTTGAAGCAGAAGAGTTCTAAGATATGCATTGAAGTTTGAATTCTTTAATATTTTATCTATCATATTTTGTAGATAGCTGGCTACATTAACACCTTTTCTGGAACTATCCTTCCAATTACATTTTTTAGAAGCAAATGATGAAATTGCCATTTTTGTACATTTTGAACATATCTCATTAATTATATTGTCATTCTAAATATTTACAATGTATTCTTTCAAATAATTTTAGATATAATAGAAAACATGGCTCCGTGACATTATATGCCTTACTAAATTGATATTAGATAGTCCCTTGTTTACACACATATATATGGTTAGTGACTCATGTTACCTATTAAAGTTTCCTGTTTCCTAATTTAAAAGATATTTAAAGGCCAGAGTACTAAAATGTTTATTTCTGTCCTTTGGATCTTCTGCTTCATATAGTAACACATAAACAAGCTAAATACTTATTTTAATACCACCAACCCCACTTTTACCTTTATTATGAAACTAAGGTTTGGTCAGCTGAGGTCAAGTTGTACACATAACATAGCTGGCATTATAGTCAGTGAACTGTCACAGAGGAGAGTCAAAATATAAACACTGAACCATTCTACAGCAGCTTAGAGCTGGGATTAACTTGGATCACCTAGTCTTCTGCTTTTAATGAAATTCTCTCCCTTGTATTTTCATGTTTGGGACAGAGTCCAAAGTTATCTCATGCTAATTTAGTTAGGCAGTGCCCTCCGGGGATGTCACAGGCTTCCCTGACCTCTCCAGAGAGAGATTCAGCGAAGGGATGAGGAGAATTAAACATTCCTGAGAAATTGGAAAGCAGCAACCCCCAGAGAAATTGCAGAGAAACTCACTCCAGACTTGGCTGCCAGAGACTCAAGTCACCTTTTCAGCACTTGCTTGACGTCTCTCTCAGTCCCATCTGGCTTGACTCAGAGGTCAGTCTGGGGACTGGGGAGAGGTGGCAGCTGAGAAAAGAATTCAAGGGAGGCTCAGCAATAGCATGTTCTGTTTTTGTCATTTGTTGTCGTATGAAAAATATTCAAAAAGATGGACAGAGCACAAAGTTGAACTAATACTTGATTTTGTTTGACTGTCTTTTTTACTATTAAAAACATTTGCTTTAGGTGAACTGTTATTTTTATTTCTCAAATAATGAGTTCCTTGATTCTTGATGACTGAAATTTAAGGGTTGTTGTTGTTTTTATCATATAGGACCTCTGTGCCTAATTATTTTATAATTATATTAGCTATTTTACAAACGATGTTTTCTCTTGCACATTTAATGAAATTGGGGGAGGGGGTTGGAAAATATGTTTCCGGTTTTAAAATCATATTCTCTTTGTGGTTTACATTTTCTATATGAAGAATTTCAGCAAAGTAAGAAAACAAGAGTATTATTACATACTGAATTTATATTGTAAACAAATCTAAGAAGCCACACTTTATAATTTGTCCATTTTATTTTCTACTGAAATGAATAAAGTCAGCGCGCCCTGCGGTGATGGTGTGAGAAGAAGGTTTGGGGTCCCTGTTCGATTTTCACACTTGTCAGATTCCTCAAGGAAAAAATGACTCTTATCAGAGTACTCCTTTGGGTAATATTGCTAAGCAGGACGCCTACCAGACCAGATCTGGCCCATTGGTTGGCTTTGTTTCGTCCTGTCAGTGTTTCAGCCAACAGTTAAAATTTTTAGAGTTTTTTGGGGGGGGGTTGAACATAACTCTCAATTTTTAGCATATCAGATGCACAACTCCTCCATGTAGCCAGACGATCTGGTGAGACTGGTCCTACATCCCCACGTGGGCGCCGTCTGCTGCGCGCGGCACTCACTGTGCCTTCCAGAAGGGGAGAGACTCTACAGGCCACTAAGGCGAGCCCAGCAGGCCCTGGAGGCACCCACGTAGTGAGGCCTGTCTTAGACCCTCTTCCTGGTACCATCCAAAAGAGAGAAATCACTTTTCCAAGTACAATACTTTGTTCATTAGGAAGTTAGTTATACCAGGTATATAAATATGGCACTCATTTCTTTGTTTGCTGACATTATGAGTCTTAAAATGCTTTTCTTCTCTGTGGTGAACCTAGGAAGAGACTTGGCCCAGAAGATGGAACGCATGCGTTCTAATGAGGGGCCCATCTCCGGCAATCTGGAACAACTAACTTTTGGGACCCCAATTTCTTTATTTATCTCTAAAACCCAAACGAACCTGCCAGCTCATTGAGTTCTGCGCTCTTTGCTCATGTTCGGTTTGCAGTGATCAGTGCACCTCAGCTTCAGTGTCCCAACCCTCCCTTGCTTTCCTGTCACACAAAAACAATTAATCATAGAACCAAGCTTTTTGATGCACTGAAAAAAACATTATATTTAAACAGACCAGGCAGAGACTCTCTTTGTAAAGGTAAGAATCATTCTGTACTTCAAATACTCACCCTCCTGTTTCACGTACACAGCTTTCATAAAGCGCAGCCAGTCTGACCACTCTTAGAGAGGAGGTGTGCAGTGCATGTCTAAAGTAGAGAAGCTAAGAGGGGCACTAGGCACGTTTTGGGGGACCTATGCAAAAGGCTTCCACACTCTCACGCCTTGGCATTAGGGCTAAAGGTGGGACAGACAGAAAGGTCCCGTGTCGACTCTCAGAAGTCTGAGAAGGCTCCAGGACTTCTTGTTTTTCTGCTGTTTCCTAAGCCCTTCCCCATTGTGCTGAAGGAGTTAAAGGGCTTCCAGCCCTTACCCACCATCGGGGAGTGTCTTGGGCACTGGAGAGAATCTGGCACAGGATGTGTTTTCATGGAACTGCTTATCAAAACTAAGCTTCTGCCGTTTCATATGGACGAGGTAGATTGGGTGGAAAACTGGCTCAGGGACCAGGAAATTTGCCTTCTGTTCCTGCTCAGCCGCCGCGTGACCCTGTTGCAGGTCAGTCCTCCAAGCATGTCTCAGTTTCTCCATCTGTAAAATTAGACAATGAAATGAATGCTATTTATAAGAAACATTGGGGAAATCCTTCTGATTATTTTCACTGAAACTATGGCAAATGAATATTTTCATGGGGCTCTGCCTGAGTTCACTCTTGTCTACTGCCTTCTTATCTGCTCGAGGGGTTTTCGGACCGTGGCCTTCTTGCTGCCTGTTAATAGGTGTGTTCCCACCCAGCCTTTTTGTTAATACCATCCCCAGCTCTAGGAAGAGAGGCTGTGGAGTTGGGAGCTCTTTATGCCAAAATAAACAATAAAATTTGGAAACACGTAGATTAAAATAATTAGGAAAATGATGTTGAATAAAGGACTACATTAGTATTACTATTATGCTTAAGGTAGAATCTCATTCCCAAAAGCACAATCCCCCAGTTAACTGATCCATTTTAAAAGTTTTTTCTTTTTGGTTTTGTTTTGTTTTTGCTTTGGTTTTTTGAAAGATTTAATTTGTTTCAATCTCTGATCACTCTTCAGTTTAGGGTCCACTTATAGGTTTTCTTCTTCATTGAGATGTCATGTTAGAAAAAAAATTGCCAACAGCTGTTTACTATTTATCAACACTGTTAAAGGAACACTCTCTAACAATAATCCATGAAGCTAACTATTCGGGGAAAAAAGACAGCTCCTCTGAAATATCTACTTATATAATGCAAATTAATTTTCTCAAAATGACAAAAACCCACATATAAGACAAATATATAAATTCCTAGAATTTTTATACTCCTTCAAAACTTGAATATTGGGCAGGAAATCAGAAATTCTTAAGGAGAGAAATGTTGAAACCCCAGATTCCATTCTAAAACACATTTCTAAAAATGAATTAGTGCTCTGAAAAATGTTGCATTTTTATGTTTGGTATGATAACAGACCCTGGAATTATCACATCATATCTCAATGATCATTCTGGAACACTGATCTCTTAGGCATTAACCCAGGAATTTTCTCCAATAATACTATCATTTATAATAGCAATAACATTTTGTAGATCACAGAGTGCTTTCAATATATTATCTGATGGGATACCCAAAACCCTGTAACCCGTGTAAGAAAATCAAGGATGAAATAAATAAGTTGTCTAAAGTGACAAGCCTATTCGGTGGCAGGGCACAGATTCTTAGGACTTTAATCTGAGTTCTGTTCACCACATAACATTAAGACTGTCTTTTATCGTTGCCTATTTTCCTGTAAAAAAAATTCATTTGGAAATATAAATAAACACCTAAGGCCTTAATCTCTTGCCTTTGTGAAGCTCTCAGCTCTCATGTCCTACATACAGGTTCTCATTCTGAATGTGTTTTCACATTCGCCCTCACAGCACACTCCCAGCTTTAAAGAGTTGTCTCCCATGTTGTATAAAAGTACACATGTGATCACAGAAAGACCTCCTAAGTTACCAGCACTGTTTTTACTGCTGGGAACAAGATCGTTTCAAACAAACAAACACAACTTTTGTTTCCTTCACTCTTAACCCTCAGCCCCAGTAGAGCTATGAGGATTTGGACCAGATGAGAAGCAGGAAGGTCTGCAGTGCCCCAGTATTTCCCCAGTGGACCCTCCAAACTGGCAGGGGGTGCCTGGGAAGCATGGATATCTCAGCTTCAGTGAATTGCAGCTTCAGCAGGTGGCGCTGTTTCCTCCAAGCAGGCCGCACACCTGTGCCCTCCAGCTGGGGGTACTGTTCACTCTTTGGAGCAGATGTTCAGGACTCATTGTTTTGCTAGTGGTCCTAGCAACGTTTTAAACTAATGTACTGAGTGGGAGACAGAAAGAGCCATTCAAACTAAGAAACTGGTTCTCACTGCATTCTAGATCTTCATGCCACCATGATGACTGGGACGTCCCATTATTCCCTCCAGGGCAAACTGCGGTCCATTTCACTGTAAGAAACACAATACTTGATTTTTTTCATCCCTGTTTTTTCTGGAGTCAGTCACGCACAGGGCAATCTATGTGAAAGAAGAAAGAAAGGAAGGAGAAATTGTGTAACTGTCACACCGTCAAGTATGTTCATTCTCATGCTGACCGAGCCCTCAAATATCTGTCCACATGCAATCCGCGGGCCTAGCCAGATAGCGCCTTGGGAGTGGGGGATTTATCACTTGGCAGGCGGTTTGCTCTCGTGGAGACACTGGGGTTTTATCTCTGTGCCCTTGGAGAATTGATTTCCTGAATATTTCTCTTAAAGACTTAATTCACTGATTAAGTGGGCTGAAGAGCCCACTTGTATAGTCCTCTCACTGAACTCAGAACTGAATTTGTTCTTTTTCATTTTTGGTTAAGAGGACACACTCCAGAGGACAGCTCAGGCAGAGAAGCTGGCCTAACTGGAAAAGATGCTTTCATTTACTGTCACATGTCTGGATGACCCGTGGCTCACATTGGCCAGCATCTTAGAACAAGTCCTCAAGCTCCGGAAGCACAAGTCATGCTTGCCCACCTTGTTGTTCCCTCAGTGATCTTAGAAAGAATTTGTAGAAATGGGAACCGAAGATGGAGCAGAAAGCCTGATTACCCCATGTGTTCACCAGCTCATTTTCAGAAGCAGTGAAAGAACACTAAATATTCTGCCTGCACACATAGTAGTATTTTAAAACTAGTAATACCAGCTTCTTAAAATATTAATTTATGATCTGTGTAGCAAGTGTTCAATAGCTGTTCTTTGATGTTATTGATTTATAAGCAAGATGATCAACATTCCAGGGGGTTTCAAAGCAAAGAAAAATGTTAGGGGAATACATTTAAAATTTAGTTTTGAATTTATCAGTTTGAAGCTTTCTACATACTCTTAATAAATACAATGCAATGAAAGCACTATCAAGTTCTTTGAAAAATGAGCAGGGATGTGAATGTGATGAGCTTGCTATGCTTTATTTTGAAGACCCAGCACATTGTTCCTCTTCCTAGGAAGGTTCAAATCATGAAGTTAACATCTGCCTTTTCATAAACACCATCCTCAAAGCACTCTTTCTGTGAAGGTTGGAGGCTGAAAGAATGAAGCACAAATCTTCTCAGGGCCAAAAGTTGCGTCATATCCCCGTGTGATCAATAAGTACATTGTGTTGGTTATTTCATAGCTGATTAACTTATATGTCTACAAGCCAACACTTGACTTGAAAGGCTGGTCTGGTTGCTTGCCGTGCGAGCGTGGCCTTTCTAGCCTGCCTGGCAGCCAGCTCTGGGACTGCTCGCCCCTGACCGCAACCTGGGTACAGCCCTTTAGTTTCGTTGTGAGTAACCTATCCACTGGAGCCCACACTTCTCTGAAAGGGCATTTTGTCTTTTCAGACAGTACCACATGGCAAGATAATTAGTGTCAGGGAGGGAAAAAACAATTCAAAACCGCATCCAATACCTGGCTGTGGACTCTTCAGCTTTGAGGAGACAGAAAATATGATGGCTTTATTTCTCTGAATAATTGGGATAAATGCAAACAATCATAAGCAATTGAGCATTTAATGATGTGCTAATACAGGAAAGCATAAGTTAATAAAAATTGCCCCCATGTTTCTCAGTTCATTATTAAAACATACCACGCTTCGTGGCTATTCTGTAATTAGTTTATATCATACTATCTTTTCATTTATATCAGGATCTTAGATCTTGTAACTTCCTCTTAGAGTTTTTATATTCCTTCTTGCTAACGTTTTGTTTCATTTTTAGGAAAAGGGATTCTTATAGTTTTGTTGTCTCAGTGTTGCTTTTAATTTCACCAATTTTGGGGTAAATAAATCATTTTGTACTTGGAAGAAAAATTGGCAGGAAAGCAGACTATGTGACGGACTCTTGCTTTTCATTGCTTGTGAGATTTCCCAACTCAAGCATCTCTGTTTTATTTTGCCTCTGGCTAACATCTGAAGATCAGTAATAAAGCTCTATGCAAATACTTTCATGTATTAAAAGAACAATATTTTGACACTCATTGACACAAGCAAAAAATACAACACTAAATTAGTGTTCAGGAAAACAATGAAGACATTGTCCATTCATATGAAATGAATGTGAAAAATGTTGTGTTATATTAACAGAAAAAGGTGCTCCTCAGAACTCGACCTTTAGCATTTGCCTAGATGACATTACTTATGGCATTGTACAGTAATAGACAAGTTTTTTTGTTAACAATCTTGAGCAGTTGTTGATATTTGTCAGACTATTGAAAATTTTAGTCACCAATATATAAATGTTCATTCTCAGAGTCTGCTAATTTGTTTCTCTAAAGACTTTTTAAAAATGTTTTTGGATATTTGAGAGTTTTTAAATACTTGATAAGTCAAATATTTTGAAACTGTTCATCTTAGGCTTGTTTTTCTACTTGTTTTTCTAGATTTTATCTAGAGTTAAATAGACTTAATAAAAAAAATCTCCTTGACCATCTGTGTGCTTTTAAAATAATTGAGCTTCTAGAAGCACTCTTGATTTTTATTTTAAATCTTGAAGCAGACAAATGGGCTTTTTGCTTGGTTTTTTCAGTAGTGTGGACAGGCCTCTGTGGGGAGGGGGAAGTTCTCTTGAGATTATTGCGTGTGTGTGTGTGTGTGTGTGTGTACTCAAACATATAGTGGAATTTCTTTCTTCCTGTATCTCTCCACTCAAATATTACTGTTAAAATTCATGTTTTCTTAAATGTAACTGGCTTCCTTTTTAATCTGCGTTGATCAGGGACATTGCAGAGTCAGCATCTAGGAAACCATTGTGACAACAGAAACATCACGGTCATGGGTAAGATCAAGTCAGTAGGAGCGATTTGACTGCCCAAAAGAACAAAGCTCATAAACTCTTTATAGTGGGATATTTTTATATTTAGAAAACAAAAATTAGAGGAAGAATGATTAAATCTAATTCTATTCGAGCATATTTTTAAAGAGTACTAAGTGGAAGAGTGACTTTTAACTTGCCACCCTGACTTTGTGAATGAGAACCTGGAGAAACACATTTGAAATGTGTCTCAACGAGCAAGCTGCGTGGGACACTGGTTACAGTGACAGAGGTGGTGCCTGTCCTGGCCTTCTGTCATCAGAGGCACCAAAGGGTGGGTGGTCTTAGGTGGCAGGGACTGCAGGGAGGCCGAGGATTGACAGCCCCGGTGGGGAATCTCTGGATGCTCCACCTCTACTGTGCTTTGATTGTCTTTTCTGCGCTCCACCCCTCCTTTCACGCTGTTGCCTCTCCCATGGGCTGTGCTTGTTTTGGCGGCTGGCTGGGCCTGCCGCAGTCTTCCCCACTGGATCCTGATGCCACAGATGGTGCCTTGTCCCCCGTGGAACTGCCTTCTCGGCACTGGGCGCAGAGCTGGCTCAGGACTGGTCCCATAGACCTGTGGGCCAGAAGTCTTCTTTGGTCTTTAGCTGTCTTCAGCTGAGCTTGTTGGCACAAGGAGCAGAAATCAACTAAAAGAAATTCAAGGAAAATGGGATTTATCATAAGGAGCCTGAGGATACTTCACAGGAATGAGGGAGTGAGGTCTGCTTTCCTCCGTGTCTCTCCCCTCACTGCCCCTCGCTGTGGGCTTACCCTCCCACTCCTCTACCCACACAGGGTCTCCTTTGGGCTGGGCCCTACATGCCTCCCATTAGCATTGGCAGGGACTGGGCTCTGGCCGGCTCTGACCCTGTTGACAGTCCCACAGGCCCACAGCTCCAGTGCTCAGCACCGTCCTGCTAGTCCAGTCTGTGTCTCTTACTACAAATGCCCTGAGACTCCGATTGGCCCAGAATGTATCAGGCCTCCATCGTGATAAGGAGTTGGGGGGCCAGGGAGCAGCAGACACAGGGACAGGTCACCTGTTTGAAATCCAGCTGCCGTGACTCACCCCTTTAGCAAGAGTGGTGGGTGGGGCGGGCGGGGATAGTCTTACTTATTAGGAGGAAGGTTTTAGAAAGGAACCATGCCTGATGGCTCCCTGACACTACCAGGCACCTCTGTCCCAGAAGTTCTTTCTTAAATCAGATGTTGAACTTTTAAAACCCTTTTTCCTATATTAATGTTGGAAGTCCCTAGGCCAGGCACAGTGTCTTCCTTATCTGTCCCTACATAGTATATGCCCAGACTCTAGCACTGTGCCTGGCACCTAGCAGGCACACCCTAAATATTTCCTGACTGCCTGGACAGGTCCTCGGGCTAGCTTACAGAAGTCTATGTAGCTATTCCCAACCACCATGTGCAACAGGGTTTCTATAGGAAAATACATTCCTAGACACAGCCATCAGGAAAATGCAGGTTACCATGGTGCAATAGGAGGACCACAAGAAAGGGAGTCTGGGTTCTACCCTAGCTCTGGCTCTTAGTAGGTGTGTGACTCTAAGCAAGCCACTTAATTTCTCTGGTTTCAGTTGCTTCATCTTTATAATGAGTTTAATTGAATGAGAGCATTGCTGAGGCCCCTTCCAGCTATAAAATTTTGTTGCTCTGACTAACAGATCAGGATTTAATTCACCCCACCCTATCAGTCTTCCTTCCCCATGCTATTAATGGGTGCGAGGTTTGGTCATGGAGATGAACTACATTCTCCCAGGCACCAATAACTCTCTTAAGATATGTAATCACCATTGCTGTCATCATCCTGATGATAAATTATAGTTCCTCAGCACTTCCTGTGTTGCAGGCACTTTACATATGTTAACTAATTTAATCTTTAAAACAGCCCCACAAGGTAGGTATTATTATTATTCCCATTTTAATGAGGCAATAGAAGAGTTAGTAACCCACCAGAAGCTACCCAGTAGGCAGTGTGGCTGGGGTTCACACACTGTCTGATTCCAATCCCGAGCTCTGGCCACTGAGGGGTTCTCAGTATGGTTCCCAGACCGGTAGCCCCAGCTTCACCCTGGACCTTGTGACAAAGGCACACTCTTTGGCTCCACCTAGGCCTATGGAATCAGAAACTCTGGGGCTAAAAGGTGCTGGCAATCTGTGTTCTAACCTTCCAGATGATTCTGGCGCATGCTAAAATTTGAAAATGCCTGCCTCCTCTCTTCAGCACTACATTTCACCAAATCCTTAAGTGCTTCATAGGTGTTTGCTGCCCGGTATTCCAACTGGGGAGAGACCCATGGAAGAATGAGGCAGGCATTCAGATGTCAAATGCCCGTAAGTTAGGAGCTAGTTGTACTGCTATTCAAGCTCTCTCTGCCCACTGACATCACTGGTGAAGGCACTGTGGACGAAGCCAGGTGGTGGAGACAACCACAAAGCACGGAGGAGAGGCGGCTGTTCCTCCAGCTGCACTGTGCAGAAGATGAGGCGGCCTCCTCCGTGAAGCACCAGAGAGCCTCTCAGCAGGTCGAGCGCACAGGGTTGGGGTAGCGTGTCACCTGGCAAGATCTAGTCTCCCTCTTGAACACAAGGCTGGTTCTTTAGCCCTGCATGGCCCAACGTGGTAGCCACAGCCTCATGTGGCTACTGAGCACTCAAAGTGTGACTCTTCTGAATTGAGATGCCCTGTAAAGACAAAATACACGCTGGACTTCAAAGACTTAGTACATAGAAAAGGAATGTGAAATATCTGAATAATATTTTATATTGAAATGATAACATACTAGATATATTGGGTTAAGTAAAGCATACCAAAATTAGCTTCACCTTTTCTTTTTGCCTTTTTAGTGTGGCTAACAGGAAATTTTAAATTACATATATGGCTTGCATTGTATTTGTGTGGTGCTGTTTTAGACTAATCCTGCAAGGCCCTGTTTATATCTGCCTCAATGCACGTAATGTGATGTGTATGTAGGTTTATTTACTGGTGGCAATGATTGTCAGCAGTAGAGCCGAGAGACCTATGGCAAGGCGAGGACCTGCTATTCAAAAGAGCCCACAACCAGCCTAGAAGTTGGATTCTCAAGGTCAGAGTCAGACCAAGAGGCAGAATCAGGTGGTCAGGATGACAGGCTTGAAGAATAAAGTCATGCAACGGTCAGAACTGGCTTCCAGGAATAGGTTTAGGCAGCATGGCCAGGAACCAAGAGCGGGAGATGGACTATCAGGTGGTCATGAGTGTAAAGAAACTTCCTCCTGCCTATCGAGAGCATTTACATTGTTCCTGCCAGGCCAGGAACTAATCCTAGAATGGCTTACCTGGGCATTTGAGTGGGAGCAGGTAATTGGAAACACCTGGTGGAGGTGGGCGGCTGGGCACACTCCAGGAAACAATGACTTCTGGGAAGTATGTTGTGACAGAGAGCGATGTTAGGGCCACTTAGAGCATTTGTTAAATTATAGTGACTATATCCCAGGTGTCAGCCAGTGAATTATTTTTGCCCTCATGTAAACCTGTCACGGCACAGTGTTAAAGACAGATGGAGCTTTGGCTAAAAACTGCAAGAGGAAGCAATAATGCTTATATTAAAGACAGATATAGTAGTTTCATTGCTATGTTGAAATAATCCGCTGATGTTGTAGTCGTCACAAGATAGTGCTTTGTGGTAGGTTGTTTCTGGAGATGGCAGCAGTAACCTCTCCCATGCTGCATGCCCTTTTCAGTGTGACTGTACCACTCCCTCCTCCCAAAAAGAGCAGAGTTTCTTTCCCCTTAGTTTGAAATTGGGCTAATGCTGTAACCAATAATATGTGGAGGAAATGGCACTGGGTAGCTTCCAGGCCAAGGCCTTATGAGGCTTTGTAGCTTCTGTTTTGCCTTCCTGGAAACATCCCCCATGAAGAAGCTTGGGATAGACTAATGAATGACAAGAGAGCATGTGGGGGGAGAGTGGCCACATGGAGGAGACCTGAGGTGCATCCAGCATTCAGCAGCAGACCTCTGAGGGAGGCCGTCTTGGCCCCTCATGGCCAACACCACCAGACACAGAAGGATCCATGTCTGCTGAGCCCTCATTCATTCCTGACATACAGAATCACAAGCAATTAAAAGGTATAGCCACTAAGTTTTAGGATGGTTTATTAAGCATTAATAGGTAAATGAAACCTTTATTTGTATGTGCATTTTTCATTAAGGTTCTTTTATATATATAATTTGTATGGTCACATAATTTTGAGGTACATATAATTGTTTTAGATAATTCTTTTTTTTAGAGACAGTGCCTTGCTCTGTCACCCAGGCTGGGTGCAGTGGCCCAATAATAGCTCACTGTGACCTTGAACTTCCTGGGCTCAAGTGATCTCCCTGCCTCATCCTCCTGAGTAGCTGGGACTACAGATACATGCCACCACACCTGGCTAATTTTTTTATGTTATTTTTTTAGAGATGGGGTCTCGCTATGTGGCCCAGGCTGATCACAAACTCCTGGCGTCAAGCAATCCTCCCATCTTGGCCTCCCAAAATGCTAGAATTACAGGCATGAACTACTATGTCCAGTCTAAGATAATTCTTTATGCACTCATTCAGTATATATTATGCTGAGTTCTATGTCCAGCAAGTTATATAGGCTTAGTCCTTATCTTCTGAGATATCATACTTTAAACAGGAATATATAGAGAAATATCATTTTTAAATGAGCAAATAAGGGCATTTTCATTCAATTCTCTTTCCCTGAAACCCTCTGAAAACAAGAAAAAGAATAAAATAAAGCAAAAAGAAAACTGCAGCTTCCTTGTAACAATGAAACTTGTTGAATTACAAGAATTCAATTGAATTACAACTTGAATTACAAGATGTTAAGAATTTAAGAGAGATACCATGAAATTTGGAGAAAAATGAGAATGGATGGTAGGAACTATTCCTACAAGCTGTGGATTTTGCTCAAAATAATTTCAGTCCTAAAAGGCCCACAAAATAATGCCACATCGAAGTAGAGACATCTACTTCTGCACTGCAGAATGGCAGGAAGGTGTTGCTGAAGGAGATGCCTATTTTATTGTCACTGGCACAGCCTCCTAGCTGAGGGACACTGCAGATTGTGATCTGGAGGGAAAGCAAACATCGCCAGATAGCACGAAAGCGCCCTGTGATTAATGGGCTCTTCTGTGAGCCACACTACCCAGCCAATGCTGAGAGGTTATGGCAGCTATGTCCTGGGGCAAAGCACGTCATGAATTTGTTGAGAGGGTTTAGAGCAGTCTGAATTGAAGTTGTAGGCTTCTCTCAGTGTACATTCCTGCTCCTCCTCCTGAGATTCTTGAGTAAACAGCCAGCCTGGTTCAAGTGCAGTAGTATTAGAAAGGCACTGTCCCACAATCTATGCCCGGATGGGAGTAGGGTGAGGATTGCCAGGAGAAGAAAAGGAGAATAAGTGAAGCAGATGAACAGTACATATCAGAGGATATCATTCAAATAGAATAAGTAGCTGGAGCTCAGATAATTGTTCTCCACAGATTCAAAGAAATTACAGGCAGCATTTTTTGGTTAAGTTTACTTAAAGCAAAGGTGGACAAATTACAGTCCATGGGCTTCGTAACTGTTTTATTGGAGCACAGTCATATCCGTTTTATTGCATATTGTCCATGGCTGTTTTGTGCTATTGACAGCAAAGCTGAGTAGTTACAACAGAGACCATATGGTTCACAAGTCTAAATATTTACTATCTGGCCCTATACAAAAAAAATTTACTGTCCCCTGGCTTAAATAAAATAACTGAAAGAGATAAAAAGTAAGCTGGTAGTGGTAAAGAAAAGTAGGGAAGAGAAAAAGAAAATCATTACAGAAATTGAAGCCACATTAGCAACAAAATTTAAAGTAAATGTTACTAAAGCAATCAGGTGAACAGGCTGGAGGAAATCACATAAAATCATATGGGAAAAAATAAACAAAAAAGATGAAATAGGAGATGACAGAGAAGATAGAACAAAGAGAGGTACAACATATAAATAATTGGTGAGCCTGAAACAGAAATGGAACAAAGAGATAAGATATATTCAAAGATAAATTTAAGAAATAAATTCATAATTAGAATCTGCATATTGAAAGAACAGATGATATCTCAGAATAGTTGACTCAGAGTAATACAAGACTAGGAGCTTTTAGGTTTTGTATTGTTCCAGGAAAGAGAAAAGTTAATCCCAGCCTTGGAGCTTGTATCTAAGAGTACCTGGTGAAAATAACAAGATAAAGGGCAAGGTGGATTTTGACATAGCCTCTTTCAGTACATATGGTGTCAATGCAGAAGGACATGTTAGCAGCAAAAAAAGAAGCAAGAGCTATATAGCTTTCTATATTATGTTCTATTTTTTGGTGTTTTTCTTATCTAATTCTTTCCTGTTCAGTAACTTTATATCATTAAAATGTCTGAAACATCCTTAAACTAAGGAATCCACATGCCACAGCATTTTTGCCAATGAAGAAAATTAATAGATTGAGAGGGCCGTAAAGCTAGACTTTGGTTTTATGCCATTTGATTTTGTTAATATAATTTCATAAGTGTGTCTATCACCCAGACAATGTGCATTGTACCTATTAGGTGTGAATTTACTCATCTCTTCTGCTCCCCTCCCACCTGCTTGATTTCTGTTGAATTTTACTACCATATGTACACGTGAGTGTTGATCATTTAATTCCAATTTAATAGTGAGTTCATGTAATGTTTGTTTTTCCATTCTTACGAGACTTTGCTTAGGAAGATGGTATCCAGTTCTATCCAGGTTGTTATAAAAGGTATTAGTTCACCTTTTTTATGCCTGATTAATACTCCATGGTATACATATACCATATTTTATTAATCCACTCATGTATTGATGAGCATTTGGGTTGTTTCCACATCTTTGTGATTGTGAATTGTGCTGCTATAAACATTCGAGTGCATGTGTCTTTTTTAATAAAATGTCTTTTTTTCCTTTGGGTAAATACCCAGTAGTGGGATTGGTGGATCAAATGGTAGGTCTACTTTTATTGATAGTTCTTTGAAGTATCTCCATACTACTTTCCATAGAGATTGAACTAGTTTGCAGTCCCACCAACAGTGTACAGGTGTTCCTTCTCTCCGCATCGATGCCAGCAACTGTTGTTTTAGGACTTTTTTGATAAAAGCCATTCTAACTGGAGGTAGGTGATATCTCATTGTGGTTTTCATTTGGATTTCCCTGATGATTAGAGACGTTGAGCAAAAATACCAATGTCATTTTTTTGTAAATCTAGAAAAAACAATTCTATGCTTCATACGGAACCAGAAAGACCCCGAATAGCCAAAGCAACCTTAAGCAAAAAGAACAAATCGGGAGGCATCAGTTTACCAAACTTGAAGCTATACTGCAAGGCTATAGTAACTAAAACAGCATACAACTGGCACAAGAACAGAGACATAGACCAATGGATCAGAATGGAGAACCCAGATATAAAACGATTCTCATATTGCCATATAATCTTTGACAAAGCAGACAAAAACATACAATGGGGAAAAGAATTCCTATTCAATAAATGGTGCTGGGAAAATTGGATAACAACATGTAGAAGACTGAAACAGGATCTGCCCCTCTCACCACTCACAAAAATTAATTCACGATGGATAACAGACTTAACCACTTCGGTACCAGCATCAACTATAGTCGACAGCCACAGATGAATGCACACAGCGACTTTAGCCGACAGCCGTGATATGACTTTTCTAATTTTACATTTATCAAAATAAAATTGTGAACATTTAAAAATAACGTAATGAAAACATATATGTACATGTTACCTATTGTGATTTACATTACAAGTAAAGCTGCCTGTAAAGTAAAACAAGCTTTCAGTGCTTTAAAGCTTTCCTCATCACACAAGAGCAAAACGGATTCATTGTCAATGCACAGCACAAACTATCGTGCGGACTATGAATGCCGGCTGTGGGCAAGGTTTCATGGCTGGTGAGTGCGGTACCGAAGTGGTTAAACCTAAAGCATGAAACAATAAGAACTCTAGAAGAAGAGATTGGAAAAATTCTTATAGATACCCACCTAGGCAAAGAATTTATGAAGAAGACCCCAAAGACAATCACAACAACAACAAAAACAAATAAATGGGACTTGATTAAATTAAAAGGCTTCTGCACAGCCAAGGAAACAATCAATAGAGCGAATAGACAGCCTACAGAATGGGAAAAAGTATTTTCATGCTATACATCTGATAAAGGGCTAATAACCAGAATCTAGAAAGAATTCAAGCAAATCAGCAAGAAAACATCAAACAACCCCATTAAAAAGTGAGTAAAAAACTTGAACAGAAGCTTTTCAGAAGAAGATAGGCTAATGGCCAGTAAACAAATTCCCATGATTTTTATTAGAATTATTTCATGGTCTTTCTCCTCTGGAAGAAAAAATATATATAGCTGCTGTTTTAAGAATTTTATGACAGTAGCATGTAAAGCTCAAAAGCACAAGACTGAAAAGGCAGCAGCAGTCAAATACACAGAGTTAAACATAACCTTGATTAACAATTCTTGTTATTCATGGATGCCAGCTCAGTTAATAAGTGTTTGTGGCTTGGATGCTGAACTGGAGGTTAATGGCGAGGTAGAAGCAATTGTAGAATCCAGATTTTTAAGACAAATACACATCACAGCACGAAAGGCATGCATGGAATCAGGTGTAGTCCGTTGGCTGTGTTGATGTACTTTGGGTGTTCTCCTTCACTGGTCCAGCTGTGCACAGCCTCCAGAGCTGGCGACTTGTGAAGCAAAGAGGAACTTCACTGCAAGCCTCCGTGGCATTTCGCATTCAACATTTGAATGGCCGAATGGGAGATTGTGAGAGAGGGGTATTTGTATTTGAAAATTTTTTAATTAAAGTTTTATTCTGACTTCTCTAAATTGGATTTGTAGAACAGATAGGTCAATTGTGTAGTTACAGGAGCGCACATGTCCAAATTTAATATTTATATCCATCTCGACTTGGCTGTCAAATGTTAATGGTATGGAGTCACATTTTCCTTAAACTTCATGTGCCTTAAAAGCAAAATGAATACATGACATGATTTAAAAACTGCACTGTTCATTGGCCTTTAAGGGACATTTTTATGTTGAAGAAGGAATCTGAAGCCCTAGTACATTCCTTCACTGATTTTCTTTCCTCCCTGTGAGCTGGATTAAAAGGAGGAAAGCTTTTTCATGTGCAGGGTAATCAGGTCAGGACTAAAAGTAAATAAGTATCGGAGGAAATGGATGAGCCAGTCACATCCTCAGAGGGCACTGAAGGAATGTGGGAAGACGCTGTCTTTTTCCTCCTTCTTTCCTTCAGAGACAAAGAGAGAAGATTGACGTCTAAAACATGTAAACTCAAAATTGCTCTTCTGTCAGAAGCCAGAGCTGGGTGGCAATGTGATCACAGATCATGGTCTGGCCGAGTCATGGGTCATGTGGTCCAGCCTGTGAACAGGAAGGTGAGAAGGGGCAACTTTTGCCTCAGTTGTGCCATCCATCAGGATAAGTGGAGCAGATCCGCGGGTGCAGCTGCGTGAGGAGGCGATGGCCGCGTCCCCTCACACAGGGGCCTTTGTCTCCTGGACATGATCTAGCATTACGGCGGGATGCACTCGGCCTGGGCTTCGTGGCAAATTACTAACCCATTATCACCCCAGAACACAGGATCATCTATCTTCTGATCCAGAGTGTCACCTGTTCTTCATTTACCAGTCAATAACCATTAATTATGCTCAGTGGAAATTTAAACAAAGCCCTTTCCCTCTGTTAAAACCAGTAAACTATTCAGTAATAACAAATAAATCTGGAATTGTATATCCTTTCCCTTCCCATTCCCAGACTGGAGTCTGGTACAATATGAACTTTAGAGGAAATGCCTAGAAATTGATAGGTCAAAGGCCACAGATAGTCTGATGGAGAAGAAAAGAGAGATTCTTCGCTGTTGCTTGTGAAAAGAGAGGCTCCTTACTGATCCCCAGATTCCTGCCAGGAACACAGCAAGCATCAGGGTACCTGTGCCTATGTTTAAAGTGATCCACCATTAACCAGCAATCATATTTTCTCCTTTCATTTTTTAGCAAATCCTTGCTTTGTTTCGCATGACTAAAAATAGGATTTTTATATTTTGAGACCATTCTAGCACAGCAGACTGTTTCTAAAGAAATAAAATAAGCTGAGTTGTCCTGAAAGACCTATTTGGAATGTTATTTTTAGAAAGGAAATTTGAGTCAAACACATTTAAGTGTATTTACCCCCTTACATCTAATCCCTGCAGAAGAATATTCAAATAGAAATTCTAGCCAGAAGCATAATTTAATTTTTCCTAAAAACTCTGAAAGTATTTTGGTAAAAGCCAAAATAAGTTTGTGTGAGTGTGCATGCACATTTGCCTGTGCCTGTGTGTGAGAGTGTGCATGCAGATGTGCCTGTGCCTGTGTGTGAGTGTGCATGCAGATGTGCCTGTGTGTGTGCATGCACAGGTGCCTGTGTCTGTGTGTGTGAGTGTGCATGCAGATGTGCCTGTGCCTGTGTGTGTGAGTGTGCATGCACACGTGCCTGTGCCTGTGTGTGTGTGTGCAT
>VBSM01000373.1:1370026-1408794 GCA_008086735.1 Cheirogaleus medius | reverse complement strand
ACATTTATGGGGGCACTGAAGAATGATCTATAAATAAATACTGATAAAATAAAATTTAAAAAAGCTTATTTTGGGGTAAACATTTAACGTGCTTTCCTATAATGTTTTACATGTTAAAATATTTGACATTACTTAAATCCCAACAAGTGAAAGTCCATAAAGCCACAGCTGGTATCCTTGTTTCTAGTAGTCTTAAGGTAATTTTGTTTCTGTATTGTAATATGTACAGCAAATACTTTTAATTAGAATCAATTTATACAAGTCATTTTTCCTTGACCTACATTTTCTTCCTTATTTAGCCAGCTGACTCATAAATTAGGAAGTGTGTTGGTGAGGGTGTGGAGAAAAGGGAATCCTTCCTTGTACACTACAGGTGGAAAGGTAAGTTAGTACAACCGTTGTAGAAAACAGTGTAGAGATTCCTCAAAATATTGAAAATAGAATTACCATATGATCCAGCAATCCCACTATGGGTGTATATCCAAAGGAAGTGAAATCAGTATCTCAAAGAGATGTCTCTCTGCACATTCATATTATTGTGGCACTATTTACAAGAGCCAAGATATGGAATCAATCTAAGTGTCCAATAATCATGAATGGGTAAAGAAGATGTGGTATATATACACAATGGAATACTATTTTACCATAACAAAGAATAAAATCCTGTCATTTGTCATAACATGGATGAATCTGGAGGATATCATGTTAAGTGAAATAAGCCAGACACAGAAAGATAAATACTATATGATATCACTTATGAAATCTTAAAAAAAGAAGATAATATCATATAAGCAGAGAATATAATAGTGACTACCAGAGACTGTGGGGGGAGAGGGGAGGAGAGGATGGGGAGACACTGCTCAATGTCTACAAAGTTGCAATGAGATATAAGAGGTAAGTCCTGTTGTCTACTGCACAGCAGAGTTTCTAAAATCAACAATACTGTACTGTATATGTCAAAATAGCTGGAAGGGAGGATTTTGAGTGTTGTCACCACAAAGAAATGATAAATGCATGAGGTGATGGATAAAATACCCTGATTTGATCATTATGCAATATACATACATATCAAAATATCAAATTATACCCCATAAATATATATAATTATAATGTGTCAATTAAAAAAATTAAGAAAACAAAAATAAGAATACTCAAGATAAAAAGAGATACTGCCCAGTTATTATTTTGTGACATTTTGTCCTAATATACTTCCAAGTTTATGAATAAATGTTATCAGTTCATGGCCTAAAAATAAATAAATTTGTTTGGCATAAAAACATCATACAGGAAACTATATTAGAGAAAATAAAGAATGGAAGGCAACAATAAGCTTTTTTTTTTCAAATTTTAAATACAACATGGGGAGTTGAAACTGTCATAAAAATAAAAACCAAGAGGATGTAAGATAATCTTTGCAGTATAATTTGGTCATGAAGATTATCTTTAGGCCCTTTATTTTTTGAAGAATATATTTCATATTTCAAAAATACTGTCCATATGCTTTTGTGGACTTAAAAACATATTGCTGGATTGATTGTGTTTGTGGTTGAGATTTTTTACATATTTTAATATAAAATTCATGTTGCTTCTAAAAAAAACCCCTAAATTTTTTGTTATAATGTATAGTCTAAAAGAAATTAATATCTGATACTCTATAGTAATCACTTTTTTAAATGAAGAAACTCTCAAACATAATTTAACAAATTTATATTGTATGTGTAACATAGTTTATATTTAAGCTAGTCTAATGAGAAAAATAAGATGTAGGAAACGTAACATCTTGTTCTTTAAAAATATGTGCACTTTTGTTTGTGTTTTCTTTAGGAATCAAACATGATATTTTATTATTAGGAGTATTCTAAGCTCCAAAAGTTGTGAAGGATGATGTATATGAATGATTTTTTAAGTGTGACTTATTATTATGCTAATAAAACAAAGATTTAACCCTAAGGACAGTATTTATATTGAGAAAGGAAGAAAAGGGAATGGGCGTGGTCAGCAGTCAGTGGCCTCGGGCGGGACCAGGCTTGCAGGGCCTCTCTGCCAGGGCCCCTGCCCCGGGAGCGTCGCCTCCATCCCTCAGTGCCGCTCGTGGCGCAGGGCACCCTCGACTGCGTTTCTGGGGACACGGCCTAGCACAGTCAGAGAGAGCAGAGCTTTGAGAGCAATCCATTTAGAAAACCCTGAGGAAGGACTGTGACTGGCCCCTTGGGAGTCCTGTCATCATCTCTAGACCAGTCACTGTAGCCAGAGTGTGTGGCGGTTCCCAGGCCTCGGGCCTGTTGTCAGGGAGAGAGAACTCTGGGCCCAGGAGGCGCACATGGAAGCCTGCAGTTTGAATGGGGGTTGACTGGGGCAGGGACGGTCCTCCCCGCCCCGATGCTGCCGTAGCGCGGGATGTGAAGCAGGCGGGCGGCACACGCTCCCCGGGCCTGCAGTCTTCAGTGTGAGCCTGGAAACAAGCCAGGAGCCATGCACCTACTCACTTTAATTCCAAGTCTGGGGCACTGCTGTGCTGAGGAGGAAACTGAGGCACAGTGCAGTTCAGTGTCTTCCCCAGGTCACTAAGCTAGAGAGTAGTAGAGCCAGGATCTGAAATGAGTGTTTTCTGACCCAAGAGGCCCCTCTTTCCTTTATGTTGCACTTTTCATCCTTCTCATTCATATCCTTTCAAAAAACTTTGTGATGTGATATTTGCAGTAAAAACAGACCCAGGCCTGCATGCCTCGAGGAAGGGGAAGCCACAACCAAATGCAAAGAGAATAAAAGCAGCTAAATCTTGGCTTTTGGGCTTTCAAAAACCCAAGCTCTGATGAAATAAAGCAAGATTTGAAGGATTTTTCCAATGGTAATTTTCACTATAATGGTCTTAAGCTCTGTCATTAGAAACAAATTGCCCCCTAAACCACAGCACCTCTCAACTACCTGAGCGCCTGCCACCCCTTTGGGTCTGCAGGTCTGCCGCTGTAAGCAGTTGAGATAGAAAAGCGCCATCTCGTTCCCGGTGTGTCCCCAGTGGGTGTTCTTGTAAACATTCAACTGAGAATAAGTGGCTATCCCCAAAGCCAGCGGGTCCAGAAAGTCCTTCTAAGAATGCCCACCGTTACCCTGATTTCCCTGGGTTTCACGGTTAGCATGGCCGTGGCAGCTAGAGAGAAGCCACCATGCTTCCTCCCTAGAGGGCTGTCAGAGCCGTCCTACGAAGAAGGGATCACGAGGACCTAAATTCAGCAAAGGGCATGGAAAAAGCAGGCATTGATTCAAGAGAGACTTAGAATCAACAGGATTTCATGAACAATTGGACGTACGGATAGACGGTGAAGGAGCACCGAGGTTTCTGGCTCCATCAGTGGTGCCGCTAAGACAGAAAGCTCTCCTCTCATGGTTTTACCTGCTTTATCAGACAGAGCAGTCAGTATCTGAAACAGTCTCGCTTCTGCTGTTTTAAGATCTGTTGTGTCTTCCCATTTCTGCTACTGTTTTTAAAAATATCTCTTGTAAAGTTCACCATTTAGAATCTACACAAATATTCCCTCTTGAAGTCTTTGACATAATTTGAGTAATATTTGCTTTGAATTTATCAGAAAACAGCACATGAATTAATTTGAGTTTGGGTTAGTAGAAGATAATCAAGGGAATAGGTCAGTACCACATACAATCTTGATAAAATTTAAGGCAGTATTTGTTAATTAAATTCTCATGCAGCCATTTGTAGTTGAGAGGCAGCCTCACGGCAGCAACTGTTCTTCCAAGAGCATCGCTGGTTGGCTGTTTGAAGGAGGGTGCATTGTTGAGGCTGTTTTGTTTTTCACTTTCCCATCCGTTTATTGCTAAATACTAGATGTGCGAAGGAAACACTTTTCCACTGCAGTTAGAATGACAGCAGGATAAGCCAAACAGGCAAATGCTTGTCTTGACTAATTTCCTGTCATTGATCTAGTTAAATTTTACGAAGAGAGTTGTAAGAATAGCCTGCAAACATGTGAGAACCCACATCTGCCGCTTGCAGGGAGGGGGCATATTTCAGACAACATATTTCAGGAAACATTTAGTATAGTCTGTGGTATTGTATTTACATTTTCTGTAAAAACAACAAGGGTAAACTTATAATACTTAAAAAAAGAAGCTCATTTCTAAAATCCTACTGGCTTAGATAACAAGCCAGTTTGTGCTCATGCACAATCCTCCCCTCATTTGACGCTGTTTCCTGGTGGGTGGGATTTCTGGACCCCAGCCCCCGAGGCTAAGCCTTTGGAGGCTGATCCTGAAAACACGGGCATGAAAGAAGGACAGCCACTGGATGCAGCTTCCAGGGCAGGACAGGAATCAGGCACCCCTGTGGCCAGCACAGCTGCTAGAAGGCGTGCCTGGAAGAGCGTCTGTGGAGCCTGGACGTTGCACCGTGGGAAAACAGGTCCTTCCAGTCAGCCACTGTGGACAGAGTTTTCCCATGACGTGCAGTACTTCCGAGGGGTCTGTGCAGGGGGGAAAGTCAGGAGAGGGAAAATCACTGTGGCTTTGCACTTTCCCTGCAGGAAATTTCAGCCACCTCTGAGCCCACTGATTGCTTTAATCCCACCTCAGTCTCTTGCTGATTCTTCCTTTGATGTCCACGCTGTGTAACCAGGTTGAGTGAAACCCGTGCACTGCACCATAGAAATATAACTCACCTGCACGCATCGCCGCTCGCAGTCTGCCATCAGAGCTACAAAAATCGACCATGGTGAGAAAACCTGCATAGTAAAGCCTACTCCTGAGTGTAGGTACTATGAGAACTTTCTGGAGAGACTCTAAGTAGACTCATACCTTCAAGAGTATTCACATTCTATTTAGTCATAATAAAGACATTGGACTTTTCATATAAGCTTCATGTCGCCATTTAAAGGGGGTCTCTTTCTGCCTCTTTTGCCTCTCGCTTTCTCTCTCTCTCCCTCCCTCCTACCCTCTCTCTTGTCCCCCTGGAAATCTAAGCCCTACTGTCATTTATATTTATGAAACTCCAAGATACTGGACTGTCCAACCCTTGAGAACGAGATGGCGGCGGTGCGAGCCTGTGGCAGCAGCAGGCTGTGAGCCACTGGCACGCGCAGGATCCCGCATGAGCCCGCCTCGAGCCGGGCTGCGGTGTCTGAGGCAGCCGTCGTTCCATCCCAGGCGCAGCTGATGGACTCACTGCATAGCGGGTCCACTTTAGTTCTTAGCTAAGGATCTAGCAGAGCCTCAAAATAACTGCTGGCTTCATAATCACATAATTAAACAGCCTGACACCTAGCACCTGACACCTAGTAGATGCTCAATAAGTGTGCTCCCGGCCTACCTCATTTTATCTCAAAGCTAAACTCATTGAAGAGAATCAAAAGACATTTCCTTGCCCTTGAGAAGTATAGAGTCTAGTTGGGTGATAATAAGAAGAGGTCACTTACAAACATCTGCACATAAATGATGGCATTGTGCAAATTGATTGTATCAGTACCGAAGCAGAGTGCCACGACCAAGACCCAAGTGGCGTCTGCAGAAAGGTAGGTGTAGGCTGGCCCTTGCCTGAAGTGGGAGATAAGGGGCTAGTTAGGAAGAAGGAAAGCATTCCAGGTGGGAGGGCTGGAGGCGGGAGTTAGGGAATGTGTTGGGGCTGGGCAAGCTGACGAGCTGGAGTGGACCAGCCTGACCACACTGGGCTCATCCAGAGACGCCTGCGGTTCCCTCTGCTTCCCCTACCACTTCCCACTTCCTTCAGGTCTTAGCTTCGGCATCCTGCCTCCGGCCAGCACCCTCCCTCAACTGAGTCAGTGCTACATGCCCTCCCCGGGCTTTGACAGCACCCTGGCTGTCTGCATCGTCCCCCCATGAGATTGTGGGGGCCACAGCCTCTAAGCTACTTAGGGACAGAGACCGTGTCTAGCTTACTCATGCCTGTGTCTTTAGCACCTGGCTTGTCTTACTGGCAGGCACCTGGTGGGTGTCGGTGAAGACTGTAGGAGTGGAAGGAAGGGAGGAGGACGGACCCAGCTGCACAGGGGCAGGAGCTGCAGAAGGCCCAGCGCTGTGGCCACCACTCCGCGGGGACTTGAGTGCAGCCCAGAGCACTGCCTCCTGACTGCAGCCCTGCAGTGAGGCCCCCATACATTTCGCTCTCTTCTGTAACGCAGGAGAAGCTGCACCCGTGTCCTTTGGGGGTGGATAGTATGCCCAGTTGAGTTGAAATAAAGACAAAGGAGGCAGCGGAAGCACGGTTAGCAATCCACGTAAGGATAGCTTAGGAAGACCGAGGCTAATTTCAATACAGGCTGTGCATCTGAAAATTCTTTCACTGCCATTTCCACAGCTAAGAGGCACTTCTAGCCTTTTTTTTTTAATTTTATTTTGATCCCTTGAGCCACCCTCAGTTGGCACCACCACACAAGGCTTTTTCCTTTCCGTTCATTTTGCCAGTCTGATTTCCTAGAGATGAAGCGTAAGAAAAGACTATTTGCAAGTAGAGCCTCTCTGATAGCGTCTCAGTGATAGTGACACAGAGAAGAAAGCAGGGGAAACACTGACCAGTGGACGGTTCTTACCGAAACTTATGCTGGGAGGGACTTCCCCATAACAATGGCAGCGCTCTTTTGAGAAGATACCACACCCCCGGGCTCAGGCCCAGTGTGAAACAGGGGTGCTGTCTGGGCCCCCGTGACACAGCCGAGGAGCCTTGCCTGGCAGTGTTGGCTGCAGCACCCTGCCCATGTGGCCTGTGAGTCGGTGTGACTCCACACTTCTTTCCCATCACAAACTGCAGGGTATGCTTCCTGCCTGACTCCTGGCGTCCAGATTCAGCAATTAACATTTATAAGGGCCCAATGATGTGGAAAGCGCACAGTTAATGCAGATGTCAAGCTCAAGAAGTGCCTTCTATATGAACAGCTGTATAATGGACTTAAATTTTACACTTTTGTTGTTGTTGTAGTTGATTATTCATTAACCACAACATAACAGCTGGGCTTGTTGCTGCCAGAACTGCCTTACTTAAGAACAATTATCATCACTAATATAAATAAAATGGCAGAATTCTGAGCATGGGTAGAGGCAAACCAGTCTCCATCGAAATAGCAGTACAAGGGGCCATACAAGCTGATGCCCACAGATCCGGGTTGCACCCTTTAGACCCCTGCTGTCTTGTAAACATTGGAGCAGGGTTCATGACTAAACAGTGGTCCCTGGGCATAAAAACTGCACTCCTCCTCATCTCTCCTGGTTCCCCAGCAGGTTGCCCCTGACGCCTTCGGGGCAGAGCCTCCTCCTGACCTGTGGTTCCAGCCCTCTTTCCTCTCAAGAGCACTGTCACTCAGCCTCTGTAGCTTCCTCCCTCCTTTACAGACTCCCCTTGGGCACTGCCCGGCTCTCTCCTCCCCTGCTCTGCTAAGAGGCATCCAGGAGCCACCTCCCCTGAGCCTGCCTTCCCTGTTTGGCCCCGGACACACCATCCAAGCAGCTTTCTCTGTTTTTCTTTTTCAATTTCTAAAATCTCCTGTTTCACATTGTCTTTTTTTATATAGCATCCTATTCTTGTTTCTTTGACATCTGTCCTGATAGCGCTGTCTGGGGTATTAAAGGCAGCGTATGTGGCGGCTCTCAGTTTGTTTTGGTCTTTCATTCTCTTCCCCCTGCTTGTTTTCTTCAAGTTGCTTTTTTTTCAATTTGTTTGTTTTGATTTCTATCTTTCATGTATGCAGTTTTCCTCATATTCGTGTCTTGTAATACTTGGTTTTCTGCTTATGTTTAAAGCTGGGGGCCTAAAAAGGTAATTAGGAGCTTTGGGAGCATAGTTGGAGCTTGTTGACTATGTCATTATAGGATGACCGGAGAGGGCCTTTGAGGTGAAGAATCTCTAGAGGCCTGCCAGCCCGCTGGGGGTGGCGGGTGGGCGGTGGTCTCAGCATTCAGCGTACATATATTCCCTAATTCTCCCATCTTCACTGGACCTGCAGCCTTCAGGCCAGCGACCTTCTACCCCAGGAAGGGCGAGACAGTTGCCAAATGAGAAATCGGGAAGGGGTTTGGGCACCAGACTGCTTCCCAAGGAGACTTGCAATCAGTCTCACTTCCTGAACATTTGGGGGCTTGTGCAAATGTAAATTGGGTCCAATCTCAGCTCTCCCACTGTTGGCTTAGGAGACTTTTCTAGGGCTTCTGCTAAGTCCTTTAACACTCATCCATCTGCTTTCCAGCTTCCAGAATTTGGCTTCTCTCATCTCCTTCCTGTTCTATTAGCCCTTGTCAGTTTATTTGTTTTTTGAAAGGGGTCTGCGGAGGGAGCAAAAGTGTGCAAACCACCGTCTTCATCCAGAAGCTGATGCTTCTTCCAGGACCGCTTTATACTGTTACTAGATTTTACCTACTGCAGCCTCCTACTTCCATATCCATGCCCTGATAAAATAGGCTTTCTTAAGAATAATTCCCGGGAGCTTTTGTGATATTGTCCCCTCCCACTTAGGTCCAACAGTTCCCCAAACTTAAGTGATTGAATTTGCTTTTGTTCCTTTAAAGGGATTCCTTGCGGAGTAGATTTTAATAGCATCTTATCTTGCCTTATTGTGCTTGATCCTATTATTCTTCAGTGCTTTCTATTGCTGTTTAGTGCTTATTAGGAGCCAACAATTTATTTTAAAAATGGAATTATACAGGATCCCTGCTCAGTGAGCTGTTGATCTAAATTAGGGGTAGTAATTCCTGTTAATTAGCTGAATCCTCTCCTCTCTGTCAAGCCACCGTAATTTCATTAACATTGCAGCTCTGCCTTGAGTCATAACACTACTTGTTAGGACAAGTTAGCTGTTACTTTTTATTTGTTAATACAAATGTTTCATGTATTGTTGTAACTGAGTGTTTTTTGGTCCTTGGCAGAAACTTTTGCTTACTGCCCTCATGCAGACCTGGTGTAAATTAGAAAGTGGTTTTTGCCAACTCAGTTCTGCTTTGAGCCATTTCCTGGTTACATTTGATTACTCAGTATAGCTTTATTAACTGTGGAGGGCAATACCATGCCCTCAGAGACTGTTTTGACCGTGGACAAGCATTTGCAAGATGGAAGTCCAGCAGGCAGCGTGCAGACGGCAGCAAAAAAGGCTTGCGAGAGTTCATGCCTGTAAGTGCCAAAGTAGCATGAAACCCAAGTCTGACTTCCAGGTTGTGCTTAAATAAGCCCCTGAGAGGGGACGTGTCCTTCCTTCAGCCTTTTCGCATTTCAACTAGTGTTACAAATCCCAAATTGTTAGCCTATGACTAGCAAAACAATCAAAGAGAACCAGCAGAAGACACAGTCAAGCAGTCCAACCTTGCATCCTGTTGGTATAAACAGGAATTAAATACTTTCCTGCAGGTGAGGGTGAGGGGACACCCTTAACCTGATGGGCCAAGGTCAGGGTGGACACCTGTGGCCTGCAGGCCAGATCCCAGCTGAGACCTGTTTTTACTGTCCTAGAGGTAAAGATGGGTTTTACAGTTTAAAAGAATTGTTAAGAAAAAAGAAGATGACAACAATGTTGAAGAAGGAAAAAAGAAGGATATATAACAGAGACTGTATGTGACCTGTCAAGCTTGAAGTATTTACTGCCTGGCTCTTCCCAGAAAGTCTGCAGACCCCGCTAAAGTCCAAAGACCCTACTGGCACAGCCTCATTCCTTTCCTGACCCACGAGCTCCCTCCCACAAAGGGAAAGCTCTCCAAGTCTTTACCAAGGCGTTGTCAATTTAAATGTGTGTGTGTGTGTGTGTGTGTGTGTGTGTGTGTGATTTTTAAAACCTAGCTTATAAATAGATTTGAATCCCCAGGTCTCAAGTCTGTGGCATCTGAGGAGATTTACCAATATGAAGGACAGTGGAATATATCTGTGCACATAAGTCAGCACGGCCCATCGTGGATTAAATACCTACTACAAATGGAGAAACCAGTCAGCCAATTATAGTGTTCCTGTTCGCCCTTTGGCTTAGGTGGAGATACTGTCGTGAAGGTATCTGCTGAGCTTGTTTCTCTTTGTGAAGCATGAAATGTGAACAAAAATAAAGTTAAAACATGCCTAAGAAATACAAATATCCTTTCACTTACTGAAAGCCTAACCAAAGAAAAGTTCTACTTAAACAATTAACTTTAGAATTAGATTTGTAATTTTTTTTTTAAATCATGACTTAACCAATTATCTTCCTTTGCTGTGGATATTAGCCGTATTAGCCAACACTTGGTCTTTGTTCATTATGGTCTTTGTCCATAATGATGTACAAGGGCCATCATTACTTTAGGTTATCTCACTTTAAAACATTTTCTCTCTCTGTGCTCCAAAAATTCACTTATCATTTTCAGGTGAATATTCCAAAAATTTAGCTCTGATCCTACGAGTCCCTTTGCTTCGAAATTCTCAGACCTACATGACCAGTCGAATTGATCTAAACAACACTAAGAAGTTGAACCAAATACATAAATTAACAAGCATTCCTTTTTAAATTAATTAATATAAAAGCTTGGGGAAATGACCAATTTTACAGTTTTATATTGTTTGACATATTCTGCTAAAATCTCTGTCATGGGATATTTCTCATATTTGCCTGAGTCCACTGGCAAATTCAGCACACTAATAAGCTGATTATTCCTCCAGCAGTGGAATAGTTGCCTTTGCTATCAAGAAGTGATTTGACAGAACATTTAGATGATTAATCAGAAATAAACTTGTGAGGCAAGTTGATGTCTCTCAACCTATTCCAAAATATAACTGTGATCAACACTGAATGTTCATCTTCAATGGCACCTGTGACTTACATAGTTAAGTAACCAGTTTAGTATTCTGTTCTTCCCTTTGGTCCCCCATGGTGACTGTGACCCAGGGAGCACACAGAACTGTGCTGTTTTCGTAGGATTTGTCTCCAGCTGATAAAGCAAAGTCCTTCTAAGGGTAAACATTGAAGTCAAACACAAGTCATACTTTTTAGTTTCTTTTCTTTCTTTGCTAAAAGATTTCATTTGTAAAAATAAATTCTTCCAATTATATAGTATAGGCTATCATTTGGATATTAGATTGTAGAGATCCAGAGGTCAACATTAAGCCAGTGGCTTGATTTACAAAAATGAGAACATAAAATGGAGAAGTAGAATTTTAGCGAGAAGGTGGTCTTAAAGCATACGAGTGTATCCTGCACTGTGTAAACTTGAGGAGTCATTCCTGGTACCCGTACTGATGTCACCTGTGGATGTTCAGGCAAAGGAAACTCAAGTTTCCATAGCATATCAGCTAAGTCACAGGAAGTTATAGTAGAGAGATGCTGATACGCCCTCCCTTAGCAGGATATGAACAATTAATTGTGTACTTTTTGGAGGTTTCATCATCTGAGATTTATTAATGAGGCCCACCCTGACTGGGTAGAACAGGGGAATGTGTATGTAATCTAGGGATGAATTGAGTGGTTAATTAGGGCATGAAACTTATTACCAAATGGAATGCATTGAATTAACACTAAATATTCCTAAAACTACAAAAGAAAAAAATAAAAGGGAAGGACAAAAGACATCGATTAATTTACAATAATTGACTCTATCAAGAATAGTCTAAAGAAATGCAAAGTCT
The DNA here is from genome assembly GCA_008086735.1 of Cheirogaleus medius. NCBI lineage: Eukaryota > Metazoa > Chordata > Mammalia > Primates > Cheirogaleidae > Cheirogaleus > Cheirogaleus medius. Next base: position 1,397,210 of record VBSM01000373.1, on the reverse strand, counting down.
GTGAAATCTCTGAAAGTTGCCCAATTCCTTTTACTGGCTAACCTGTTCATTTCTAATGTCTCACTTCTGAATTCATCATGATTTTCTTAAAAAGACAGGGGAAAGAACCCTACCCTTCCAAAACAGATCTAGAGAGGCTTTGAAAGTCACTGTTGCAGGAATAATAAAGTTACCTGTCAGCCTGTGCTGCCCTAGTTAATGAGCTTAGGCTTCTGCAGGGAGAAGGCGGAGCCATCCTGAGGTGCTACAGCCGGGCCAAACACTCCCAAGCAATTAGGAGCTGATTAGGTGTTTATCTTCTTTACAGGTGGGAAGGAAAGAATGAAAACGAAGTAGGCAGATGTAAAGAGACCGGCAAAATTCATGTGACTGTGGATCTCAAATACTACCGACCAACTGAAGTGGTAAGGACACCCTCGCAGCCCAGTGTGTGGCCACATGGGCGGCCAGCTGGGCAAACGCTCCCACAGAGTGCCTGCTGCAGCCTCCACGCTCTCTGTTTGGCTCTCTGGCATCCTTCAGCTGGCATTTCCCAACCCAGAACACAGTGAATTAGATTTGAGATATTATTCTAACCACAGAATTCATTGCTTTATAAAGGAAAACAACAGTAAAACACACCCAAGGAAATTGGTGATTTCAGAAATGGAGACTCATGCCATAGACAGATCTCATCATGTTAGTCTCTTGTTCTGATGCCTGGTCCCTAATACCCACAGGATGTCTGACTTACAACACCTTAAAGACCCGCAGGATCTCTGGGAACTGAAAGGCCTGCCCACCCCGCCAGCTCTGCCTGTGCACACACGCATGCACACACATGCCCCCCATGCACGAGTGCACGCTCACACACACACCTAAGCCACAAAGGGTCTCTCCTACATTTTTTAAGACTCAGCTCAGGAACCACCGTGTCCAAGAGCCCTTCCTCGGCCAACATGCCACGACCACTGAAATTTCTACTCCTGCCTTATGTCCAGATTGTGTACTCTACATAATTCTATTATAATACCTATTATAATTTATTATAATCGTTATGGGTCTTTCTACCATTACCAAACTGTGAGCTCTTTGAGAGTAGGGACCTTCAAAAATATCTTAGACTATAATAAGGTAGATGCTTAATAAATATTGACTGATGGGTAAATGGATGGATGAATCTCTAAGTACAGAAGTTCCTGTATTTAAAAATGACCTATAGATTCTTAGAACATAACTGCCTCCTTGGTGTTATTACTTTAATGTGGTCCACCCTCACTATGGTGACAAAACTCAACAGATTAAATATACCTAAAAATAATAGAAAGCATCATCTTTAAAGAGAAGTATTCAAACATGATGGTTACCTAATGAAATGCACATTAGCTGTGAAAACAGAATCCTTTTGAACCTGTTTTCCCGAGTCTTGAACCAAATTCCTATCTGTTGTACAATCTTTCAAAGATTAGGAAAACCCCAGTGAAGAGAGATTGGAAGTGAATAGGTCATCATTAACTACCCTTTAAAATGTCTTGTTTCAAACCAAAGAAAAAAATGTATTTTGTGCACTCTAACACACAGGAGGAAATAAAAGGAAAGGAAGTAACCAGTGCTTGGGAGAGGTAGGGCTGTGGGGCTGTGCATTGTCGCTGCACAGGGCGTGGCCGGGGCTCTGACACAGCCAACAATTGTTCCCAGTGCTAATGGGGAGTGGGTGTGCCCAGGAGAGGATGTGTGCTGGCCCTGGGGGAGGAAGATGCCGGCGTGGCTGCTGCTGACACAGCAGGGGCTGCCTCGGGAGGCCCAGGCCATGCCGCCATTTGTTTCCAACGAGGTGCCACAGGGGTGTCATTTTTCTGGAACATTGCACAGATCACTTATATGGGCAAATGCATTTCTGTGCTCCCAAACAAAAATGGTCCTCTCAGAGTGGAAAATTTACTAGGCCAACAGAAACCTCAGTTCTTCCAACAACTAAGATGTGGCTCTTTCCCTCTCCAACACCAAAATAGTTTCAAAAGCTAGGAAGTCATTAAGAATGGCTTGTCTGTCATTCTTACTTAGGCAAGGTGTGGGATTGATAAGGACACAGAACAAAAGAATTTGCTGAACAGGAAAAGGACCCTCGGACTAACAAGACTATTCTTGAATCCTTATCGACCCCTTTTCCTGCCGAAACCGACACTGCATCCCTCCCCTTTCTTTTGTTCATTCAAAGGCTATCATCATACCTGTTCTGCAGCTCTGTGGACACGCGCATTGCGTGAATGTAAGAGTGGTGTCTAATTTCATATGCTTGCTTTATTTTTCCAACGATCAAGCTCTCCCCTGGGATTCCCTTTACTGTCTGATTTTGGATCTTGAATTGGATTTCATCTTTCTGAGCCTCTAGGCTGCATTAATTTTGTTCACTCCACTTCAACTTAATATTCCACTGGGCAAGCTTTCCTTGTACAGTGAGACTAAACTTTTAACCTCATTCCTCAGAACAACAAGTTTTCCCAAAACTTGGATCAACTTGACAGTCTTCTGTTGAGTTGCCTGAGGGGTGAGAATATTCTTCCAGCTGCAAGGTGACCAGAACTGGAGACTGCATTGTAAATGAGCTTTATGTGGGTGCAGGGGCCTAACAGCCAGTAGCACCTAGAGAGTCGTTCTGTATGAGTCCTGAAAGGCACAGGGCTTCTCTAAGGTTTGCCAGCCCTCAGCGCAGGGCAGACGCGGCATTCTCCCATACCTAAACTGCATCCTTCTCTTCTCAGTGTCACTCCAGCCTGCCAGAGGCTTCTTCTCAGTCCATAGAATTCCATAGGATCTCTAGAATTCCAGAAAAGTGCACTCTCCTGATCAGCTTTGCTCATCTATCCCACAAGATCTGCACCACATAGGAACACTTGAAGCCAAAATCTAAATCTTAAGAGTCAAATGGTTCCAGAATGACTAACAGGGAAAAAAATACCAAAAAGAAAATTTGGAAAAATAAAAGTGATGAGGACATATCAGGTTTCAGAACATTGATATCCTAAAGCAAGACTAAAGGAAAAGAGAGCTTTATATTTATAGAGCTTTACCTTTGGAGAAGTAGAATGACATCATTAGTGAATTGTAAAGAGTAACCAGTCAAAAGTGAAAACAAGGGATAATCTGGGCCTCTAGTAAACATTAATATGTAATTTGATTTTTTTATGTTTGTTTTATCTTGGTTTTTATTCTTTCTAATCCTCTTTCTGAAGGTTCAATAGCTATTTAATGTACAGAAATATCATGTAAATATGAGAAAATTGATATTGACCTATTACTTAATGTGAAATAACGACAAAGATGTATTTTTGAGAATTTTTAACTTGGAAAATTCACAAAGGAAAGATTAATGAAGTATTCATCCTAATGTGCCAAACGTTTAACCACATCAAATGGTCAATTCACTAAAAAATAACAAAAAAAAAAAGTAAGATTTTTTTTCCGGTGAAACAAACAAAAAAGCCCACTTTTTTTAATGCAGAGCATTTTAGGAAATGGTATAGGGACACATTCACTAATCAAAATCAAGTATTTTTCATGAAAAATAACTTAAACTCTACTAGCTAATATTTACTACATTTTTTTCTTGCTATACTATTTATTTTTAACATTCATTTTCTTCTCATTTTATTTCTAATGTTCTCAGTTGTGATTGGCTTTTGTTTTATTTACTTAGATATATTTATTCCTGATCTTTATAGATATTAGAAAAAATCATGGTTAAAATCTAGAGTAAGACAACAACTTCAAAAAAGCCCCACAAGCTAGTTAAAACACCTTCCTCCAGTAAAAACATGTGGCCTGTTTCTAATCAAATTACCATATGCTTGTCGGGTTGTCCTCCTCATCCCCTGCAAACTTTTCCTAATATTTTTCTGTAAAATGATGTTAAGTTAAATGGCCTATAATTGCTTGCTCTATCTCATAGCGCTGTTTAGAATAATGATATGTAACACTTTCCAGACCTCAGGAATCTGATCAGTCATCAGAGGACTTATGTAAATACCAGTTGGAGCTTCCCTCAGCCCTGTCTCTGTGTATCTGGGGGTGAAAAGCCCTCAGTGTGTTCACCAGGCTGGTCTCTTGTCCTCAAACTGTCCCCCTTTTCTCTCATAGCTGTTCTGACCGCCTTCTCATACTTCCCCTCCCAAAGGAGGAAATTAGATCCCCTGCTCTAGCCTGCATCTGTGCCCGCTCTGTTAGAAGCCAGTCATCCCTCCCCGTCCTGATCTTTCTGACCTCTAAGGCTCTAATCCTCCCTCCACTCCTGCTCTTCTTTGTTCCTTCCTCTGACTAGTGGGAGCTGAGGTCAGAGGATACAGAGAGAGCAGACTGAGGGTGAGTGCCTTTCTTCCTGCACTCCTGGACCTGCAGAGAGAGAGGCTGGGCTACTTGTTCTGTACGGTTCCTTCCAATTTCAATATCCTCGCATCCTCTGCTCTCGGAACCATCAGACCACAGTGGTGTGGAATGCTCTCACTAATGCCCGATCATAATGCTTCCTCTTTTGTAATTATTCTCTGAACTTCTTACTACTTGTATTTTGTAAATAGTTTATATCTCTAAATCACTGTTTATATAATTTTAAGCCTCCCTCTTAGTCTCCTCATACTAATCTTTATATCCTTCCTTAATCACATTGGCCTTTCCTGCCCTTTTCCTTCCTTGGACTTAACCAAGAGAGCTTTAAGTTTCAATCTCTTCATTGATTCTCAAATATTCTGCTGTATGTTTTCCATACTTCATAGGATCCCATAGGAAACCCCCAGGGGCGTATAACATTCCTCCTGAAGCCTGCAATCTTTCCTTGACTTTGCTGTCTCCCTTGAGAGCATTTCATATCTAATGAAATAGTGATTGTGTGCTGATTATAATGCCCCCTACTTCCTTCTGCTTTTTTCCTTGAAGGTTCTTATGATCAGATCTGGATTAGAATGATGTCATTAAAGACTCAAAAATCTTTATAAATATACATAGCTATATACATTCTCTTATTTTAAAATATTTTTATACTTATCCTTAAGACTGTCTGGTATTGTTAATATAGATGTTTTCATTACTTGCTCTAATAAGGAATTCCTATAAAATCTATACCTATTTTTCAAAAAGCTATTCAGGTAATAACTATCCTCATTTATAATCGTAGTGTTGATTGATCTCTTAACATCTACAAAGTAACTTCTAAAATCTTTTTATTATCTTAGAAATTTGTTTTAGCATCAGCAGCTACTTTCCTTAGGAAGAAAAATTAGTAGTTGAGCTCAGCTTCTGCCTAAACTGGTGCTGTTGCAAGTCATAATTCTATACCCAAAATATAGAATTACTTATGAGAAATCCATCCAGCCCCAATGTGGTGACCTGTTCCATCTTTATTTTCATCCTTAGCCAATGAGATCTATATTCTGGAATTTTATTTCCAGAATTATTTCAAAATTCTTTGAATTTATTTTTATTTTGTTTTGTTTTTTTAATTTTTTATTTCAGATATTACAGGGGTACAAACGTTTAGGTTATATACATTGCCTTTGTCCCACCCGAGTCACAGCTGCAAGAGTAGCCATCCCCCAGACAGTGTGCACTGTACCCATTAGTAATTTTAAAAATCCCTGTTTGCTGTTTGTTTTTTAACAAATCAACAATGCTTTTCCTGTTCCATGGAGCCATGCTTACCCTCCAAAATAACTATAATTCAAAAATCCCTATTCATGGAGATTTCATAGACAATACTGTCTGTAGTTTCCTTCCTTCACCTGATTCTACCTCATGTTCACAATAGGTTAATTATTCCTTACCAAATTTGATTTTTTTTTCCTAGCACATTCTTTACTTAGACATAGTTGCTCTTTAGTCACAAAATATTCTGGGTCTACCAAAATGCAGTCCATGTACATCTCCTCCGGCTCTGCTTTACCTTTATGAACTCGCCCTAGCACCACCTCTTGCCACACTGCCCACACCAGCGGCTCATGCCAGACTGCTTTCCTCATTCACTGTGACATCTCAAGCAAAAGTTGAGAACTCTCTGGCTACTTTTGTTATAAACCTTCAAGGTGACATGTCTACAGCTTATGGTCTTACTTCCTAATGTAGTACCTCTGATCTCCCTCCTAGTCATTTTTAATGCTTAATGTGCTTGGCTTGCTGGTAAATACCTGGTTCTAATCAGCTGTTGTTCAGAAATAGGAACTGCCCTTAATGCCAAAATCCAGTTTGCAGTTTATATTACTGTCATAAATTTGCTAGCTTCCTGGGTAAGTCAGATGTGCACAGCTCCATGAAAACTTGGGACAAAAATATCTAAACTAAAACTGAGTAGGTGTGTAGATACTAAAAGATTCTCTAATTTCTAGGATTCATTGAAGGAATCTTTAGATAGTACATTCACCATGTACACTTAAGATATAATTCTGATTTACATTCAGCTTCTTGGAAATATATCAGTATATATAAAAATAAAATATATGATTGAGGTCTTAGAGATTCGGTTTGAACAGAAGGTTTATTAAATATTTCATTACTGTAGAGGTAAGCCCCAGTCTAATACCAAGAAATAGAAAGATGCATGAGGCCAGGCGCGGTGGCTCACACCTGTAATCCTAGCACTCTGGGAGGCCAAGGCAGGAGGATTGCTCAGGAGTTCAAGACCAGCCTGGGCAAGAGCAAGATCCTGTCTCTATTTAAAAAAAAAGAGAGAAGAAAAGAAAAGAAAGATGCATGAATTAAGGTCTTTGTCCAATAGTAACTCTCAGCCAAGTGGCAGGGGAGCCACTCTGGAGCTCCTGGACCATTGGGGGGCATGTAATGAGGGGCTAAGTGAACAGCAGATGAAGGCGAGAGAAACAGTGACAGATGCCAGGACATTGCAAAGATGGAAACCACAGAATTAGGAATCAGATTGGGCAGGGGCATGTGGAAGAGAAGAGGGTGACTCCTGGGATACAGGCTGAACCTGCAGGGTGGTGCGGAGGTGATGAGGCCACAGCCCAGATCAGAGATGCAGAGAGAGGACTCACTTTGCAGGGGAGGAGTTCTGTCATAGTCACAGTGCTTGGGGATGTCCATGGAGCAATGTTGAGGAGGCAGTTAGAGCTGGACACCTGGTGTAGAGGAAAGAGGTCAAGGCTGGGGCTAGACATACAAAACGTGAGAGCTGAAGCCCTGAGCTGAGCTCCCCAAAAGAGCACTTCTGTAGGGAGAAAGTGTTAACAGGGAGCTAGTCACAAAGCCAGGCAAATTTGAATTCCAGGAGGTAAGTCTCAGAAACACATTTTGGAAAAGTAGGTTAAGAATTCACAGAATTCACAAACTAAGCATTTATATCCAAGAGCCATGGGGCCAGACTAATGTGTCTTCCACCCTAGATAATTATTCTCTGCCTTCGGGCTCCTTCAAGATTTAAAGGGCTAATACCAGAGTTTACATTAACTGGCAGATGATTACTGCGTCTCAATCCAGGCAAAACTGAGTTTCAGGGGCAAGCAGAGACCCACTTTCAAATTAATATGTCCTAGAAGTCAGGTTGCAAAGCATTTTAGAATTCTTAAAGATGAAAGGGCTTATATAAGTATAAGGTACTTTGTGCTGCATATTATCATTTTTATTACTGTCATCATAACTAATTATAATCATCATCATATACTCCTGTGAAATCATTAGTTATCAGAAGACATCTTCTAAAAGGATACTTTGGGCTCTTTGACTCTTGAGATTTCCTTTTATTTACATATCTATACTGCTTTGTACCTGTACAGCTTCATGCAGATAGTCATTTGCCACTTAGTGCTGCCAGCTCTGTACTTCTTGATCCAGTGGTAGAAATGATGATCAGGGTGGAAGCTTGAGATGTGTTGAATTGGTGAGCCTGCCTTCTGATTCTGCCTCAACTACATGTTCCTACGGGCTATGACAGGCCCGGAAAGGTAGCATGTTCTGTGACTCCTCCTGGAACTGCGGTACCCCCAGCCGGCTGGAGAGCAGCCACCTAGGAGCAGACATCAGGCTACCAGGGGCTTCCATGCTTACCTGCCACCCCTTCCATGCTCCTGCCTCAGAAATCTTCCCGCAGAAACCTGTCTTTGTGCTTGTTCCATAGAGCCAGTGGCATGCCAATTTTATAGTCTAAAATCTATGTTGGTTTCCTGTTGCTGCTATAACAAATTATCGCAAACTTAGCAGCTTAAAACTACCCACATTCGTCATCTTACAGTTCTGGAGGTCAGAGGACCAACCTGAGTTCCACTGGGCTAAAATCAAGGTTGTTGGTAGAGCTACATTCCTTCTGGAGGCTCAAGGGTTCTTGGACTGTAAAGTATTCTGTTGGCAGAGAATATCGAATTAATCACTTTGAACTGATCCTGGACCACCGTGTTTTTTATCAGTTGGGAAGCACGTTATTAATCACTTTGAGGAGAAAAATGAATGGAAGACTCTGACTTGTCATCTATTTAAAGTTTCATCATGTACACGCTCAAAAAACACCACTAACATGCACTTGGGCAACTAGAAATGAAGACAGACCATACTTAGGGCTGAGGAAACACCAGGCAGAGGGATGAGAACAGGCTTCCTAGTGAAGGGGAGTTTTAGAGCAGGGTTTAGGAAAGATTTGTGCTTAAAAGAGATTTGGGGAGGGTGGGGGAGAGCATAGGGAGTTGGGGGCTGTTCCCGGTGGGGCAGGAGGTGCCGTGAGAATGGACCGGCAGCATGCACAGAGACTAAGGCCTGTCCTGTGGAGAGAGCGGGCCCATAGGGACCCCTGAGAAAGGAGGGCGGCAGGACCGATGTCACCACCTGCCCTGGCCAAGCCTTGCGTGGCACTGCCTGCAGTGCACCTCCGCTCCGCACCACCTCACCTGCAGCCTGTCTGAGCAGCAGCTCACTGCTCCTCCTATATTCTCTTCTCTTCTGTTATCTTCACCTTCTGGTATTTTCCTTTCTTAATTTTACCTCCTCTTTTCTTCCCTTCTCCTTTCTTGCTGTCATGACTCTTAAAGCCAGCCATACATCATCCTTAAACTCCACATAGCGACCATTCTGAGACCACTAATCTGTTTTCTGATACCTGTCATCTGACCCCTGGTGGGTTCCAGTTCAGGAAGAGTGTCTCCTCACCTGTTGCATTAAGTTAGTTAAACCAGTTTTGTGATTGAGACAAATTCTTAAACAGTTTCCCGCTGTTTTGGTGATTAAAAGGCAGAGTCAAGAGTAGGGAGGATCTTACTTTCATAAGAAACATTTATTTATCTCATAAACATGGATCCTTAACAGTAAGTCTAAGAAAACCAATCTAAAGATGCTTTTCATTTTTATTTTTTTACATATTCTTCGACTTAATAATGAAATGTTTCGCTATTTTACAGAGATTTTGTTGAGAATTAAATTAATTTTTTGTAAAGTGTTTCTCAGTGGTATTAGAGAGAGACTACACTTTAAATTCAGATTGTTTCTGTTATTTTTTTAAAAAATAAGTCAACAGAGAAAATGTGCCTAACATCGTCATCTACAACCAGTTGTTCGAAGAATATGTCAAGTTTTCTCCAAGGCAAGTTACTAAGATGTTGAAGTTAATAAGATGCATTTGTTTCTGAATCAGTCTTTATTTTGGAAGATTAGAAAGTACTATATTCCCTTATTGAAATTCTAAAATCTTAAAAAAAAACACAAAAGTGCAGTGATCAATTGAATGTGCCCTAAGGGCTTACACTGTAAATTTAAAAGGGATAAATCTCAACACCTTTTATTTCCAACTCTCAGACTTTTACAAGTCTTCTCAAAGCTACTAACCCTACTTACTTCTGCTTTTCCCACTGTAACGTAACAGGGAACATTTTCCCACTGATCTCAATGGGCATATTGAAGAAACTGATGAATTATTGGTTTCAAGACCCTGCACAAATGTCAGCCCTTTGGTGAAGCCTGCTCCTATTCCCCCAGGCAAAGTCAGCACTTACCACCTGTCCCATTGTATTGTGATATGTCATTTCCACCTGGGAGCTTGGGGGCAAGAATGACATCTGATGGCCTTGGAGAGTACCTGGCCTGTAGGAGGTATCAATGAATGGTGCACATCTTCAAAGAACCATTTTCCTGCTTTCCAGCCAGCTCTGGTGAAACCCAAATTACTCAAACATTAAACTATAATTAAATTCTAACTAGAAAAGAAAATAATAGCAATGTCCTTCTTTTTGTTTCCATTTGAGATTCTATGGCAAGATGAGTGTTAAGTTCATTCACAAGTTAAATTTGTATGTTCAACCTTGAAAGGAATTGTTAATCCAGTTCTATTCCCTTATCTCTATATACCCCTTTTTACTAGCTCTTTCATTTGCTTCTCCTTTATTATCTCCTTGTAGTCCCTCCTTTTTTCTTCATCTGTTCTGAAACTCTTGTTTTCATAAGGTTCTGTTTGTTTCTCCACTTCTCTACTTGCAACTTATTGTTATTATCCCAGCCATCTCACAAGCTCAATGCACAGAGGAGCTCCTGCCGCTCCTTCCAGGAAGAGCTGGTGGTGCCATATTGCACACCTGGCTCTGCCCGTTAGACCTGATAGAGCCAGGTTCCTCCAGCGCCCACACCACATGCTGTGTACACACTGTATGAAAAACTTACAGTGTCTTTGAAGTCTTAGAAGTTTGCACCAAGAGCAATGCATGTGCAAAAGGCACTCTAGGTTGCCTCTGTCTGAAGAAAGTGTACCTGCCACGTGGCTTTCCAGCTCTGAGCCTTGATAAGAAATGTCCTATTGGCAGCTGCCATCTTTCCTTTACTCACTCCGAGGCTGTATTTGTGGAGCAAAGTGTCACCTAGCATGCTCTTGGCTTTGTCCCTGGCATGTGTTCTTCTGCTACTCTGTCTCTAAAACTTTCTGAATAAAAAAAGTGAGAAATAAATATCACTCAGTGAATGGCTGTGATGGCTAGTGTCTTTGCTGTGCAGCCAGAGTCTACCAGAAACCTAACGGCGTGATACCACTTCTTTTCCTCACTTAGAATCTTCTGGATTTGTTGTTTTTTTGTTTTGGTTTTGGTTTGGTTTTTTAAGTGCAGGCAAAAAACCTAAATATATAATTGTGTAAGATAACAGTCATTTAGAACAATGTTTTTAAATTTTCTGAAATAAGTGTTGGGCTTACAGAGATTTTCCTAATAAGGCTTGCAATGTTTCCTTTTTACACATTCATTTTGGTGAAATATTCAGCCAGATTCACTGGAATAGGCTTTGGTTATGCTTTTGAAACAGGTATCTAAAATATAGTTTTCTTTAATATTATGTTTCCCACATGAAGAGAAATGGCTCTCTTGCCAAAAATGTTAACTTATAGTGAGGATATGAAGAATTAAGCACTCTAATGGGTCTGTGGATCAGATGGATAGGAAAAAGAGAAGAGGATGTGGATCAAAACAGTTACTGACTTTTCTCTGAGATCCTTGTGCTTTGTGCTGCCACAATGAGACACGAGAAAAGCTGTTTCCGTGAAGTTTGGCACATCTGTAAAAGGCAGCATGCGTGTGTGGGTGGGTGGGGAGTGTATGAGAGAGGGAAGTCCGTTGATTTTGAGCCTGCTGTGCTGTTGGCAAAATGAAATATCTTCATGAGTCAGCTCCTCCCACCAGCCCTAAAGGTGGGTGGCTGTCGGTGCCAGTGATTGTCTCCTCTGTCAGGTGGCGAGGGAGGCAGTGGGAGGCAGCCGCGGGGTGGAGACGCCAAGAAACAACGCCGAGCACTGGATCCTGGCGTGGGCAGATGGTGGGCGCTGGGAGTGGCCAGGGCTTGTGCCGGTCGTTACGTGTGGTGCCAAGCAACCGCCCTCCGACCTCAGAAGGGAGCTGAAAAGATAACACGCGCTGGAGCCCACTAGAGAGAGAACTGGCCGCGTCAGCCCACAGGAGAACAGTGGCCAAGGGAGGGCCTTAATGGTGGCTTGATTTAACATATTTATGAAAAGGCTGGTGCGTGCTCCCTGGCGTTTCGGTTTATCTGGCAAAACATAAAACAGAGTGAGTTGTTTGTCCGTGGGGAGAATCCACCATGGATCCACCACATTTCTCCCGACTGGCAGTCTCACGTCAGTGGATGGGTGCCGGATAGCCTTGTGCTTACAGTTATCAGGCTGGGGTAAACACAGATACGACAGCCAGGGCTTTCTCACTTTCTGCAGCAAAAACAGCCTCTCCTGTCTGTGCCGTCATCCCCGTCCTCTGCGTGCATTTGTCAGGCTTCCTGATTCACGTCTCAACTAAATAATACCTATGTGGTTCCGCTACCAACCTCTATCAAAATCCAAACCGAATAACCCGTCGCTCTCTAGATTCCCTTTTCCTTTCCTGCCTTTTTCATGATCTTGCTATTTTTTTTTAAGAATTCAACTTCTTCCGTTCTCTATCTTTGTAATTTTATCAGACAGTTGGACTTCTATCTGAACTTCTGAACTTTCCAATACCCTCATGCTTTGTGGATGGCATTGGAGACTTCAAAGTAAAGCGAGTATTTGTTTTAAAACATGAGTTGATACTAAGTCATCATTTCTTCCACATCTTCTCTCCACGTGAGTGACATTTTGTGCCCCAACGTGAGCTATAGGTAATAAGTTAGGAATGTGGTTTTTTGCAGTTATTGTTCTTTATGTAAACCATTGGCAATAGTATTAGTTTATTCATTTGAAGGAACCAAGGAAAAACACTTTGGTTGAAATAATTAGGCGTTAAGAAAAGAACACAGCATTTGAAAGTTCCACATTTAGCTATCTACATCTTCCACTTTATACATCATCTCAGTTTCCCTATCTCCTAAATGAATGATGATTATGATAAACTTCACAAAAGTGGTGGGAGGTTAAATTAGTGTTTGTGAAACATGTTGAGATCTTATGATTAGAGATACCATATTATTGCAGACTGGTGTAATTACTGTCAAAGAAAGGAACTTCTCAAATAAGGAGTCTGGATTAATCCGACCGAATTATCTAGCATCTTCTATATCTGCCATGAAGCCCCAAACTTCCAATCTCTTGCAGTTTCCTCTCTTGATCCTAGAGCCTGTTTCCAAGTGTCGGAGAGGATTAGAGAATAGGTCATGGTCACAGAATCGTAAACAGAGGAAACATGTCAGGTGTTAGTGAAGGCCTAGGTGAGGGACCAGACTAGGTTTTCTGGACATGTTCTGCTTGTGACTGCGGCGCCGCTCTTAGCAGGCACGGGGTGTCTGGCGCAGCACATCAGCCCTGGGTGCTCGGGAGGGTCCTTGCTGTGCCAGGGAAACGGTCCCTCCACTCAACTCAGCCCGTGTGGACAGCAGGGACTTTATCCGCACTGCACAGAACCCGACTGAAAAGATGGCTTTCACAAGTTCCCAAGTCACCTAAAGGTGGGGAAGAGGGGATTCAGGCAGCCAGGGTGTTAGAGACAAAGGCAGATGGGTAGCACAGAGATGAGCAAGGTCAATGAAAAACAGATCTTAATGTGTATGAAAATTGCAGAGGAATACCTCCGAAACCACAGGCCACCTGCACAACAGGTCCAGTGCAAACAGTGGCAAAATGAGCTTCTACATTGATTTCCCACCAGTGTGTTACACTCTGCCTGTAAAAATCAGAGCCCTTGCATTGTCATTGTGGATATATGGTTTTCCCAAATGCATTCTTAGAAAAGCAACCAAAGGCACCCATTTCTTTCTTTTTCTTTTTTTCTTCTTTTCCTTCCTTTCCTTTCCTTCCTTCATTCCTTCCTTTCTTTTCTCTTCTCTTCTCTTTTCTTTTTTTTTCTTTTCGTTTTTAGAGACAAGGTCTCACTATATCACCCAGGCCCCAAACTCCTGGCCCCAAGTGACCTTCCACCTCAGCTTCCCTAGTAGTAGGAACTACAAGCATGAACCACTGTGCCCAGGCAGAGACCCATCTCTACTCAGTAAAATTGCGGGCATATTTTGTTAAGGGTGGCTACCATAGTCCATGATTCTTAAGCCTGGTGCATGAGACTCATTGAGAACGCTGTTAAAATATAGTGATCCAGGGCTCATCCTCAAACCAGCTGAGCAGCGGTCTCTGAAAACACAGGACTCTGCAGGATCCTGAGGCGGCCAGCTTTCAGGCTGGCCAAGAGTCTGTAGTTGAGGGCAGCTACACCCTTGGTCTGTAGTCAGGGAGTGATGCAGACAGTTCAGTTTGTCCCTGGTGTTTTTGGTTTCATTAACCTCTTTGAGAATTAGACAAAAGCTAATTCTACCCAGAGGAAATGCTTAGAACACAGCATTGCGAATGCAGTTGCAGGGAACATCATGCCTACCCTTCCATGCATGCTCAGAAAATCAAGCCGAATTCAAAGCCTGGTTCCTTTCTTCTCCTGTCGCAAGTTTAGCGTGGCATGAAGTACCCTTTTGTAAGAGTGCTTATTTTATAGATGCTTGTTTTGAGTGACTGAAACTTTCATTTGTATAATTTCTGATCATGTGTAGTCAACTCCTTCAAATCTGTTGTTAATCTCACCACAGACTTGACGTCTTCACCTCTCAAGGGTGTGCTTAGGACCTAGACGTTGCTAGACTAGGCAACATCACTAGATCATTTACTGATTAAAGTTAAATTGGTGATAGAAATATAAAGTCACAATCTTGTGCTTAGATGGCCTTGGCTTCCTCAACTGCATCCTCAGGGAGCTCCAGGTCCAAGGGGCCATTTCTAACGAGAACATCAAAGGCTTGTGTTGCGTGGCGGGGTGGAGCCTCATATGGCACTGCCCCCGCATAGTTCTCTGCGAGGCTGAAGCTCGGTCCATCTGACACCGTGCCTGTTCACACCACGCCAGGCCCAGAGCAGGTGGCCACTGAGGGTTTGATGATTGGATGAATGCCGAGGATTTACATGGAAAGAAAACCCTGGAAGAGAAAATGAGCTAGCTGTTTCAGGCATCTGATCAATCAGTGTGATTGATTTGCTTTACCGAGTCGATGAGTAGATCTGCTGTGTGGTTAACCTTCTCGGGAACACGCGCACAGACGAGTGTGTTTCCCAGTGGTAGGGGTGGAACGCAGAGCAGGGCGTCTAGAGACAGAGTCGGCCTGACAGGCAGAGAGGAGGTAAACAGCTTCCTGCGGTAGGACTGGTGTTGACAAGCAGTGATTCTTGGGACACATCCAGCTGCAGCATGGGCTCCGACTTCGGGGACTTAGGCCATATAAAAACAATTTTTTAAGGTCTGAAGTCATTTACATTAAGTATACTTGTATGGTTTTGGGTTTTATGTTATTGGTTTATGTACATATGTAATTTTTATTGACCATTTCCAGAAATAATTCTGCAGTTAAGCCAAAAGCTGCTGCGTGAGGCGCAGAGTCTTCGTCCTCAGGCTCCCCGCCCCGTCCGAGCGAGGCAGGCATGCGGGTAGCCAAGAATTGAGCAAGAGCTTAGGAAACAGAGAGGAGCCGAGGCCTCAGCCCACGTCACTTGTTCACTTCAGTTTGCTTCTATGATGATCAGCTCCAAACATCGAGGGCTTCTCCCTGGTCCTGAAGGGCAGGCGGCGAGTGTGCTTGCCAAACTGTCGGCCTTCGCTGCCGTTTCATGGGCGTGAGGCGTCGGCCGCCAGTCGTCTCTGCGATTTCCCCTGCGCAGAGCCTTGTTGTCATTTCTGCCAGCTGCTCATGGAGCGTGATCTTCACTATCATCATTTCAGATGTGGAAACTGGGCCACCAGGAGACCAAGTGACTTGCCCGAGGTGGCACTGCGTGGCAGTGGCTCGGCTGGTTTCCAGGCTACGCTTTCCCACTGAGCTCCCTCTCTTTCTGCTGGGATCATGTGCACTAGGTCACCTGAAGACTTTGCCCTGCTACCCCCTGACCTTCAGGGACACCTGCTCTTGGCCTCCTCTAGTGAGGCCCTCAGCTGCAGCACAGAAAGGGCAGCTGGCACTCTGATGTCTGATTCTGTGAAAGCCTCCCCTGGCTTTTCTCAGTGCAGCTTGTCTTTGTTGCAATGGGTGTGTTTGCACCTAGTTAATGGCCTGAAACCATAAACCAGCATCAGAGACCCGCCACTGGTTTCAGGAGACATAAACCTGTCATGCCTACCTGCGGAGTGGAAGCAGTGTGAAACGTTCTCAGGCAACATGGGACATTGCTGCCCCTCTCCCCCAGCAGGGCAGACACCAAGCAAGGGGCCTCTGAAGAATTCTCTGGGAGCAGGAAGGGTCAGGGCCCAGCTAAAGGGTGTCACCACACACCTGACAGTGGCTCTTTGTCCTTTTATAAAGTGTGTGATTGGCGCACATTTACTTACCACGTAAAGGTGCCTCTGGTTTACATTTAAAAGAAAAACCACAGCTGTGAGATGGGCTAGGGAGAGGTGACCCCCACTGGCCTTTTGCTGTTTCAGGTAGCAGTGCTCACGAGAATGTTGTCAAGGCCCAGAAGGCCCCCGTGGCAGTCACTGGCCTTTCTTTCATGTGCCCTTAGATTTCTGAGATGAGACTGTGTGATTTTAATTTAAAAGGAATATTTTACTAATCAGTTTATGATAGGCATAGTTTGAGGAAAACTCAAAACTACTTTTCCAAGATCTACACATTCTATCTACCAGATAGAATTTGATATATTGAGGCTTTCTCCCTGATACTTTCTTTGGACTTAAACTGTATTGTTAAGATCACACTTTAATGCACAATGACTTATTTATCCATGAGCAGTTCGGATTTGGACCACCTGCGTGGCGTGTCCGCCCGCGTGGCTGTCGCTGTACTGACAACCCGCAGAGGGGATCCAGCGGCAAGCCCACTTCCCACCATCCTCCACTTCTCTGAACTCGCCTCACTGCTTGCTGGGAATGCTGCCTCGCAAACGAGTGACGTTTCAAGTGTCGAAAAAGTGCCATCCTTCTCCTTATATACACTGCCAAGATATATAAAGAAGCCATGTTCTGTTTCACACACTTTTCGTGGACTGTGAACAGCGGCTCGCTCTTTATGCCCCGTGCCCCGGGAGAGTGTGGACGGCCCCTTTCCTGCTTGATACTTTTGGATATTTCCTTTCCATGCCATTAAATTTGGATGAGCAGTGCATTTGTTTATTAATTTATTCTTATGTCATTTATTTATGACTTACCTTATTCCAGAAAATGTTTAGGAAATGTTAATTATCCATATGACTGGTAAAGGTGCAGCCCATTTTGTGAAATCTTTAGTGCCATAACAGATTTGGTACTTGAAAACATTTTTATCTCAGAAAGCATGTTTTAAATGATATTAGGGTCCTAGCCCTGCCAACAAAAGTCTATTTCTCCAACATAACATATCTAAAATACTAATAAAAACATTTTAACTTTATCTAGTTACCATATACGAAATTGTTTTCTGTGTAAGTGCACGGTCCAAGTCCCCGATCTGAATGCTGGTAACATGTGTCTTTCAGGAAGAGTGGGGTGGGTGGGGAGGGCGAGGGGACGGCAGAGCTTCCCTCAGCCCTTCGTGTGGCTGGCTGTGCAGGGCTGCCCGGGAGAGGAAGGCAGGGGCCACTTCCGTCTGGTGCCTGCCCCAGACAGCGCCATGTGTGAGAGGGCTCCGGAGCCGGGCCTTTGAGAAAGTTGTCCTGTCATTACTTTCAACTATGTGGCTATTCAGTCTATCATTATAGCCTTTCCTCTCCTTCTATGAGACTGAGAAGTATTTCTAAGCAATACATAGGTAGATGGATGAACAGATAGATATTTTTAAAAATCAGGATCTTTTTAGCCCATGTTTTGACCTCAAAACCCTATGACTTGGTTTTGCTTTCTTAAAAGTCACATAAAAAGTATGGTTAACAGAGACGTGGTTCTGGTGGGCACAATGTAGATGTAATTTTAATTCCTTCTATTCCCAACCAATAATAACATTGAAATTTGGGGTAAGCAACATTTGAGAAGCACTGAAACTTGAGATTCACTTAACTGCTAAAATACTACACTGTTATCCACAAACCACCAGTTATAAATGTTTCCATGCCCAGTTCAGTTGATAGCAAGAGAATCTGGAAAGTCATAAGCTAGGAAGCAGTAAGAGATGCCAAATGTTTCCTTGCCTTCCCTAAAATATTGGCATGAGAATAGGCCTTTAAAATAATTTCCTTTGGGTTTAGAGGTCTGTTAGATGGCATTATGTCCAGCCATGGGGGAGAGCAGAGCTTGGTGCTTCAAATTGGCATACTACAGCAAAGCTATCAAGAACTGCTTTCATTCACACCACGGAATGACTCAGGAAAATGTCTGAGGTGAAATGTTGAGTGAAGAAAGAAGTGTAAAAAGTGTGCAAACAGTGCGGACACAAGCTCGTAAGGAAACTGCACAGGGCCAAGAGAGCTGCAGGGAAGCCACCGCCTGCCTGCTCTGCACCTGCCTGTGCTCCCGCCTCGTGCCGCAGGGCTGTCGACGCGGAGGTGTGGCAGTGGGGGCTCCCCGCTCTTCTGTACTGTCAAGTGTTCATTTGGGAACGTGTATTGCTTTGAAACGAAAAGAAGAAGATAGGAAACACGCTAGCCCGGCCTCAGCGTTGCTCTCATCAGTTAGAGTAAAGAGCGTGAGGAAGACCCAAGTGGTTTTCACAGGACTCGGGTTAGCACAGAGCGAGTGGGCAGAGCAACCTGGCGGCTCCCCTCATCCCCACTTGCCCTCACCACCCCAGCTCGCAGCCGTCTCTGGAGTGCGGCACCGTCGCCGCTGGGCAGCTGCAACGCTACCAGAGCACGTCGGGATCCCACGGTTCCGGCCCAACGGCCCCAGCCGCGCCCTTCTAGCAAGGGCCTTCCTGCCACGCCACCCACCCTTCCGGGTCGCTGTCTGGCTCTAGCCTTGGATCACTGGGTGCCCTGCGCTCCCAGGACTTGGACCTGACAGTCATTCCAGCCCTCCTTAGTTCCCTAACTCTCCTCGAGCTCCTTCTCCTCCTCCTTCCCGTCTCAAGGTTACTGGTATTTTCTCTGTAAACTCCCCCATCTTCCCAGGACTGAGGAGGATGCCTTGTTCCCTCTTCTGTCCCCTCCCACGCCTGGGCTTGCAGCCCCAAGCCCTCTGCAGTCCCTTTGTCCATGATGCCAGCAATCACAGAGCTCAGGGGAAATCACAGCTTCTCTTGTAACCCATTTGGCCTCAAAATCTGGCCTGAACTGACACAAGACTACTTATAATCTGTGTTTTTATCATTTATTGTGATTACTCATACATTTTGCTGAAGGAAGATTCATGTTTGATTATGGGGTATTGCCTAGACTTTGCTGGGGATGATCAGAAAGACAAGATTAGAGTGGCCATAAATGTACCATCTGACTATTGAGAGTAAAAGGGGGACATGTCAGATGCAGCACCAGGACAAGTCTAACTGGGACTGTCCCGGCAGGCTGTGTGTGCTGTGACAGTCACCTTGTCTTTCTGCAAGCCAGAACGTCTCAATTCCAAATGTTCCCCAGAGGCTTTGCAAAGGGGACTATGTTCCAGTTGCTGGTTTATGTATCTATTTCCACCACTGTCTTTTAAGCTCTTTAAGTATCGGGAAAGTATTTTCTTCCATTTGTATCCCCACTGCCTTGCCTGACTTACAGTGAGCTATCAATTCTTGACGGTTGAATTGAACTTAAATAGTCATCACTTTGTATTCTAGTGGTATTTAATAATTATCTATTGAACTAACAGATAATCAAGTCACCGATGTAGGAAATGTCCACATGGGCTTTGTCCAGCATTTTAACCATTAGTATTGTCATTAAATGCTTTAATACCAAAACCATTTAATGATCCAGTTTTAAAGGTACTTTTTAGGTAGGACAAGTGTTCTTGAACCTGATTTCCCTGCGGATACACACCTCCTCTGCACCAGACATGGGCCACCCATCTGCTCTGCCTTTACACAGGCTGACCCCGCTGAGAAGCTGTGCCCTCACACAGCAGGGCGAGGGCTGTCATAGCCAGGCAGCCCTCATATCAATCCGCAGAGCAAGCTCCATGCAGGCAAGGACTATGTTTATTTACTTCCTATTGGTTTGTCTCTC
This sequence comes from Cheirogaleus medius, assembly GCA_008086735.1. NCBI lineage: Eukaryota > Metazoa > Chordata > Mammalia > Primates > Cheirogaleidae > Cheirogaleus > Cheirogaleus medius. Next base: position 1,377,205 of record VBSM01000373.1, on the reverse strand, counting down.
TTCTCACACATGAAAATAACAACACCAACACAAGCCCCAGGAGGTAGCACTTACTGAGCACACATTGCATACTGGGCACTGTGCTCAGCACCCCTTGTGCATTTTCTCATTTGATCTTTCCAGTGACGTTACGAGGCAGCTATGCTTATGCTCACCATCGACCTGTGCTGGCCCTCTGATTTCCTGGCGTTTCTTTCTAGTTGTTTCTGCTGCCTTCAGCCTCTTCTTCCAACAGAGCATCTTGAATGGAGCTACCCTGCTGGCCTTCCTTCTTCACAGGCACGTGCTGGCCCGGTTACCTCCAGGGGTTCCTCCTTGCCTGCTCTGTTGAGCCCACGCTACTCTGCCCGCCTTCAGAGATCCCCAGAATCTGATTTTCCTGTGGATACACATATCCTCTGCACCAGACGTGCCACTCTCTCTGGTGCCTTCGCTCAGGCTGACCCCAAGGAGGAGTGCTCCCTCCTTTTGATCGCTCCGTCGTGTTGACAGCCAGCACCCCCAGCCCCGCCCTGTAGACAACCTTGTGTTGTTTACTAATTGTATCATCAATGTTGATCTTTTCTCCTTAGCGAAAATGTTAACTTGTTGGAGTTAAGAACCATGTCTTCTCTTGCTGTTGTATCTTCCATGGTGCCTGTCACTGTGGTAGACAAATGACAGGTGATCAATACGGTGATTGATGAATCTTAGAAAGCTGTAATGCACAGACTTTCAGAGACACATCTGGCTTGCAAGGACCACATTCTTCAATTCATTTTTTCAAGAAGCCTATGCCAAAAGGAAAAGAGTATGGCAACTTTAAGTCCTAAACGTAGACCTAAATTGTGGAAGAGACAGCCTGACAGCCCCGCACATGGTAAGAGCCTTGGCACTATAGTGGCCCGTGAGCTGAGTGTGAGCCAGGAGCGTGTCTGCCACGGGGTCCTCGGGAGTGCGGTTCGGTCCCGGGCTGCTCGCGTAGCCGTGGGTGCTCAGGGGCTGAGCCGCGGCCCTCGCGGCGGCCCTGGGAGTTGCAGGGCAGGCAGAGGTGCTGGCAGGCACATGCAGCTTTGCGGGGGGTGGGGAAGAAGGTTGGATTTATCTTTGAATGAACTTCCAGCCAGTACAGAAAAGGCAATATAGAAAGCAACTTTAAAAGAAAATCTTTTTGAATGAAACCCTCTTACTAGTTGAGCTACAGACTCCTCTGTGGTATGACGAGACATGTTTGGGTATGTTGCAATATCACTGTAGGGTGGGACTGGAGATAGCAAAGGTGAACTCAGGTAACAACTGCCTGCCTTCGGAACATTGACAAACTATCAGTTGAAACATCTGCCCTCCCTGAGGAAGAGAGAGAGCCAGAGGGAGGGAGGGAAGGAGAGAGAGAGAGCGGAAACAAAGTGAACACACCCCTGCGCCCCAGCTCAGTGTTCCTTGTTGTGCCTCGTGCCTCGTGTGGCTACCAGCCCTGTCATTCCACCGAGGAGTTACCACCACCAGAGGAACCCACTACACATGTGCTGTCCTTGTTACACTTTAGAAAGATTTCAGCTTCCTCCACCAAAATGTGCTGCTGCAGCTGTAACTCGGGATATGTGTTTTGTTTAGCGCTTCAACTTGTCTTTGCATATACGGGCTCCAGTCCAGCTGCATTAGGGAATCCTCTGCGGACAGTGATCTGGAACACAAAACCCAGCAATCACAAGTCAGCACAATGGGTCGTCTTTCTTTTTAGCATGGACTGGGGTGGAATTGTCAGAGAAGAAGTTATCTTTCACAGAGAAGTGATTTCCCCAGATTGAGTCTAGGGTCAGCAGAAGGGCAGTGAGGCAGTGTGGTTATCCGCCATTCGATATTTTCAGCTCCAAGACCCTAAGTGTTCAAGGCTTCAATGCAACAGCCTAGAAACCTGCAGAAACTTCCCCCAGAAGCTCTTAATGTCTCTCCTGTGCTGCCTTCTAGTGCTCCTTTCTCCGCCTTCCTAACTGCTCCCTCCCCACAGCAAGATGATAGAACATAACCAGGATCAGAGCTAGCGGGAAAGGGTTCAGCACATTAAGCTTTTGAGTGGGAAAAGGGTGTTTTTAATCAAGATTTGGGGTAAAAGAGCAGAAGACTCTAATGTTTTAGTCCTGGTTCTGCCAGCAGCTAAGTGTGTATTTCTTTATCTTTGTCCTGACTGCACAACCACGGCACGGAGCCATATGGGGAGTGCCTGTCACTCTAAACTTGAAGGATCTGCATCAGTGCCTCAGTTAAACTGCACCTGCACAAAAGGTCAGATTCAAGCTGCTCCTGCCAAAACTTGAGATCGCGTCGGACATTGCTGAGAAAATAGCCGACTTTGACCATGTGGTGTGTGGCGCCTTTCTCCCAGTGAATCTGGTCTTAAGGGGGGCATTCCAGTTTCAAGTTCAATAATACCCAAGAGAGTGATGTGTCATTTAGCAGGAATCTCTCACCCCCATCTCAAAAATTTTGGATAGCTGACATTTTATAACATCATGTCTGTCTGAAAAAGGCAAACTCAAATGTTGTGAATTAGCTCCTAGCTACTTTGGAATAACTGTTTCTCTTTGAATCAGAATATTTATTGCTCCAAATAAAATTATCTATCATACTCATCATCAGCAAACAAATATAATTAGTTCTAAGGAATTTAAACTTACAGAAATGGAAGACATTTATAGAGGTTTGGTAAAAAAGCAAAAGATTTATACTATCTGAAGAGAAACCAGAGTATAATATAGAGGTATGGAAAGGAAGAAATCTATTTATAAATAAATTTATTACTTATAATTAATATTTGTATATAATCTGAAAGTAATAAGACCTCTGCTTCAGGGATTTTAGATTTGACAGCCTAATGTAAGAAAATAAAATGTAACAAATTATTTTATTTTTAATTTGTCATCACAGACCAAGAGATTACTCTGTCATAAATTTGAATATGCATCTTTTCAGTCGTACAGACTTGTCTTTAAATTAAAACATTGCCCTAGTTAAGGAGTGAAGTTGCTTTGTTGATGAGCAGGAGAGTGCCAAAGTGGACGCCACGCCGGCAGGCAGTGTTTGACCAGGCTGGGGGGGCACACTGTGAGACACTGAGGCTGAAGGACAGAACTTCTGTCATTTTTATTTCATTTTCTACGAGAAGAAAACATCATGTGTGCATAGTGAAACGTTAAACAATGAAAGAAAGGTAATCTGTATTTTTTAATGATACATATAATTTATGTGAAGAATTGGGGTCAGTTGGTCAATTATAAACCAGAGCTTAACACAAATATAGTTTCTCCCATTAGACAGAATGGTGCACTCCCCTGTAAGGGGAGGGAGGGCGAATGGGTTAACAAAGGCATACACTGTAAATATGGGGAGGGTATCTCTGGTCAATACACAGTTGATTACCTGAAGCTTCCCGAACCCAGACTTGTAAGGAGTCTGGTCTGTTACTCTGCCAGTATCCTCAGCCTCGGCTAGCTTCCTCTTGGCATTTTGTGCTTTGCTATTGTGATTTATGAGCAGGATAACTTATGACTGGCCACTCTCCTTGACTCCTGCTGCTTTTTGTCAATTATCTTTTAAAGTACAGTGAGGGTCCCAGATTTGCAGAGCCGGGCTGTGATGAGTCTGAGTCTTGGGCACTTCTGTGCCTGGTGAGCTGCTGCTCAGCCTGGAGTCCCAGTGCCGAGCTGTGCTGGACCCAAGGTCTTCTTTCTTGTCTGTCATGTAGACATGCATCAGACAAAAGAGCTGGGCTTATAAGACACCAGAAACAGAGGCGTTGCCCTGCATTGCCATCTTTCTCCTCAAGTCAGTGTCCCCGATACCCAGGCAGACTTCAGGTCATCCTTTCTTAGCCGCCTATAAGAATTGTAAGTGTGATGTAGAATGCTTCCTATGCAGCTTCTGTCTCAGTTCAGACTGCCTAGGAACCAGAAGACCATAGATCTGCTTTGTCCCCACAAGCGAGAAACTAATAATTTGGAGTTTATGAAACTGCCCCAGGCTCTCCCTTTCCCCCACTTTAAGTGGCACTGGGAAGCCCCACGTGATCTGAACAGAAAAGTTCATGTTCTTCTGATGATTCTGTTACTATATGAAAATAGATGTAATCCTAGCCCTCTGGGAGGCCAAGGTGGGCGGATAGCTCAAGGTCAGGAGTTCGAAACCAGCCTGAGCAAGAGTGAGACCCCATCTCTACTAAAAATAGAAGCAAATTAATTGGCCAACTAAAATATGTAGAAAAAATTAGCCGGGCATGGTGGCACTTGCCTGTAGTCCCAGCTACTCGGGAGGCTGAGGGACAAGGATTGTTTGAGCCCAGGACTTTGAGGTTGCTGTGAGCTAGGCTGACATGGCACTCTAGCCAGGACAACAGAGTGAGACTCTGTCTCCAAAAAAAAAAAATAGAATTAAGGGATTGCAGATCATAATAAAAAATTCAAAATAAAGCCTTTCAAAGAAGAGAATAAAAGTGAGAAGTTTTCTTAAATAATTTTAAAAATTCTCATACACAAATAAATTCAAAAGAACATGAAGACTTTCCTTAAGGAAATGTCCCTTTTGCTGCACTTCTAGACACTGTATTATTTCTGCCATGTTATTAAATACAAGATATTTCAAATTAAACAGTAGCTTCCAACTGGGAGTCTTTGAATAGATGGACAAAATGGGTAAGCAGGGGAAGACCCAGTTTTTGTGGGAGTTCATGCATTTGGGGATCCTCCCTTGTAGAAAAAGAATGCAAAAATATGTCACTTTTGCAAATTTTTCACAAAAGCATATACTGTTGCTTGGCCCCCACCTGAGCCTAGAGAGCAATAGGTAAGGGGCCTCAGGCCACCCGCCTCTGAGCCAGAGGGAAGCTGCCAGGGAGAAGGGACACAGCTGACAGCCCCCACCCGCAAGGATGTCCTCATCCTATTCCCAGAACCTGTGGCTGTGTCTCCTTACATGGCAAAGAGACATTGCACATGAGATCAAATTAAGGACTTGAACTGAGGAGACGGTCTTGGACAATACAGGTGGCCCTGATTGTGATCACAGAGTCCTTCTGGCAGGAGGGCAGAGAAGGAGAAAGAGAAGCAGGGATGGAAGTGGGGTCAGAGTGATGTGAGGGAGGGGCTGTGGGCCAAGGGCTCCTGCGGCCTCTGGATGCTGGAACAGGCAAGGGACACATTCTCCCCAGACCCCACAGAGGGCACCAGCCCTGCCCACACTCAGACGTAGAGGATTAACATGCATCCTTTTAAGGCCCGAAGTCTGTGGCAATTGGTCAGGGCAAGCAGCCCTCCAAAAGCCAAGTCTTCCCTGGCTCCATCATCGCTTCTCTGGCCACTCCAGCACAGCCCCGAGGCCAGGCCTGCCTTGTGAGCCGCTCTCGGCTGCCCCAGGCCCCGCCTTCCCTAAGTCCCTCACCCACCCCCAAAATCTCCTCTTTCTTCTCTCTACCCTCATCTTCATATTTCTCATTTCTTTCCATTTTCAAAACATAAACCCTCAGGCTTATTTTCCCAGCCTCTTCCCCTCCTCTCTTCTGTTTACTCCCTGAGCAGCTGCACGACAGGAGAGCGGAACGCCGCACTGCGGCACGCAGGGCAGCCTCTCTTGCTTAGCATAGGCGAGTCTGTGCTGCTCAGTCACGCACAGAAACCAGGATCTTGCCACGTAGGTGGACAGAGCCTACAGAGCAGTTATACGTTTATAACATTTTATGAAGGTCCAAGCCACCCATTCAGCTTTGCATGAAAGTGCAGATTGGGAGTTTTTATCACCCAGGGATTGTAGGTTGTTGAGCGCATGTGCTGCGAATCCTAGTGGCACTGCCTATTCGGAAGACTTTTGTAACTTTTATTTGGCCAGGCGACAAGAAAGCACCTACAAGCCTAAGGAGGAACTTACTCCTTCCCGATGAAATAGGTGCCCCCACCAAAAAAAAAAAAAAAAGACACCAGGAGGCTGCACCTCCACCAGGCCACTGCCGTCCCTCCTGGGCTGCTCACGCAGGAGCTGTGGCCCAGGCGCCTGCGCCGGCCTTTCTCAGTGCCAGGTTCTGGGGCGCTCACTGCTTTCCCCCTGCAGTCCCAACTTTGTGGACTTGACTTAAGGCAGGATCTGAGTCAGCTCGTCTCCTGACCATCTCATTTCCTTATTCAGGAGATCGGTGGTTCCATGTATTTTTCTAATAAGCAGAGTCCCTAGAGGTAAAAGAAGCCACCATAAAATACTCCAATTTTTCTGGAAACAGAAGAAAGACTCTGCCGCCTTGTTTGCAGGGAGGGAGTGCGTTCTTCCTGGTACTCTGTGTGTGTTTGTACCACACAGGGGTGGAGGACAGTTCAGGGAAACCAAGTTTGCATCTAAAAAATGTCAGTCCCAACTTCATAGGTGTGCCCCGCTTCCCGGCTCATCGCCAGCAATATTTCACACGTACGTCGTATATAAATACTGCAGTGCGTGTATATGCGTGTGTATACACAAAGCTAGAGTTTACATCCCCCAAGATAAACGTGTTTGCCAGGGCTTTAATCTCCCCAGGAGGCTGTCATTACTGGAGTCGGGCCCGCAGCGCCAGCTGAGGAGAGGAAACTAGGCTCTGGCATTCAGGGACTGGGAGGAGAGCCCCGCTTTGCCCGCTTCTTTTCAGAGCACATGCACAAATGGCATTCACATGCGACCACAAGTGATGTGACATGCATGATTTGCCCCAAAAGGTGCCTTTCTTGCCACTGTGGTAGCTTGTGGAGACACTTTACACTTGATGATGTCAAGTCGTGCTGGATTCCCGTGAACAAGGGAGCAAGAAGCACTTTCCTCCATTTCCCCTGTTCAATTTGAGCAAGCAAAAATGGAAGTGATAATGAACAAAGGAAAAAAATTTCCTCTCATGAACTTTTACCATTTTTAATTCTACTTACAGTCTGGACCAGTGGTTCTCAAACTTGAGCTTCAAAATCACTCCAAGGGCTTGTTAAAACCCTCACCTACAGGTCACACCTGTCATCCCAGCACTTTGGGAGGCTGAGGTGGGAGGATCATTTGAGTCCAGGAGTTCAAGACCAGCCTAGACAAGAGCGAGATGACATCTCTACAAAAAATTTAAAACTTTAAAAATTTAAAATTTTAAATTTAAAACATGGTGGCACATGCCTGTAGTCCCAGCTACTCAGGAGACTGAGGCAGGAGGAT
>VBSM01000373.1:1328041-1369926 GCA_008086735.1 Cheirogaleus medius | reverse complement strand
AAAAAAAAAAAAATAGATTTTTGGTTTTTTTATTTTGGTACTAGTTCAGTCTCTCTGATTGAAAGGGTGACTAGTTCTCCCACTCTGCCCAGAACTGAGGGGTTCTTGGGACATAGGACTTCTAATACTGACACTGGGGAAGTCCTGGGCAAACCAAGATGAGTTTGGTCGCCTTAATTATTGATCTAGCTTCCCAAAATGCTTTATCGGCATTGCTGGTGTCTGGCTCAGACAAGGAACTTCCACAGCCAGCCCCAGTGAGAGGGCGGTGAGTGAGCCGCCCTTGGGTTCCACAGGACACTTAGAATTTGAGGGACACCTGCCATCAAAACCAGAGACAGTCTTCAGAGATGTTAATTACACCTCATGAGGAGTACATAGGAATCATAGGACCTTAAGTATGTGGACTAGTGGCATGTAGGCTCACGTAGCCAGACAGCTGCCATGGTCTTCAGTGACGCATGGATTGCTGGGTACCTACCACTGACAGACTCGCTGCTCCGCATATGCCATGCCCTGGCCTGTTCCCTTCCCACCGTAGCCCTACCAGCTAATTACTGTCATTTCCATCTTTCAAAAGTGAATACTCGAAGATGCCATTATTTACCCCATGGTCACAGATCCCGTAAATGGCAGAACCACAGGCCAAACACTTGTTCTTTTACCATATGACTCCAAAGAACATTAAATCTGAATCTCTTTATTATAACTACTTGTTCTTCTAACCACTCATGTCTCTTCTTCTTTTGAAGATGAAGCTGCACTAGAGTGGAAGGCAGTGGGTTTAGTTGCATCAGGATGCCTGGACTGTGCTTCTGCTTCTTCCAGCTACTAGTTATATAAGTTGGATCACTTCACCTTTTAACCCTTCTGGGTCTCACTTTTCTCATCTGTGAAATGGGCATAATAATGGCTGCCCTGCCTTCCTGCCTTAGCTTATCTTGAGGAAAAATAGAAATGGTGTTTGTGAAGCTGTCAGTAAGCTGTGGAAGCCTATCCAAATGTGCGCACATGTTAAACCTTCTGTCACTTCAAAAGAAACATTTGACACATCAGCTTGAGGAATATTTATTTAAGTGGAGGAGAAACAAAGCAATGAAAGTAGCCAGAATTAGCAACAAACAGAAGAAAATTCTCAGGGGGAAAATGGTTCTTCAGCTGGTTTTACAAGGATTAGCAACATGTGACTCCTTTCCCGAGCAGCAAATCGGGGGACTGGTGGTGGCCTGTGCTCAGGGAGGAAACGCTCTTTTCCAAGTCACAGATGACAGGTGTGCGGTAGAAGGCCAGGCCTGAGCTGTCACCTGCTCAGTGTCAGAGAGTCTCATTACATTTCAGTACAGTTATTTTCTTTTTACTTAAAACCTTAGGAACCCTAGAGCACTGAACCAAGGTCACGGAACAGAATCGCCCTCTTCTGCATGTTTTCATGTCTGCCTCCTGCTTTCCTGTTCTGCTTCCATTTTGTCCGTATGTGTATTGTATGTTCCATTTCTCTATAAGTGGCCACCTGTAGTTTCATCATCAAAGCCGGTCCACATGGGAACTCTCATTGTCTTTGTCATCAAACCTTCAACTTAAAAAAGAAAGAAAGAATGTGATTGTCTTCCAGTCAGATGTAGCTTGCTCGTGGAGCCACAGGCTTCATCTCAGCACTGTTTGCTCTCAGGGCTGAGTTACTAGGTTCCAAGCTCTAACTTAGAGTCAGGAGGGGGACACATGGGACTCAGAAGAGGAAGTGCCAGAATCTCAGAGCACAGGGACCTTATAGGGAAAAGCACAGATCTCCTGCTTGCACCCTTTGGGGGACTCTGCCAAGAGCTACCCTCAGACTGCCTTCAGCAAGGCCATGGTGGTGATGTCAAGAAAGGACACCGTCTGACTGTGAGAGTAAGTCTCTGTCACCACCAAATCTCATGTTCAGAAAAGCTGTGGCTTGAATGTCACCAGCACCCCTTAGTGCTCTGAAATAGGACACAGACTTGAACCATTCATATTAAAGGTGTTGCTGGGCCCGGTCACAGCAGTCTTTGCATTAAGACATCTGCAGTTCTGTGAGGGCATTACTGAAGCAAGGCCTCAGACTGCTTCACAGCTATTCATGGGGCCAGAGTTTCCACAGAAGGCTCGGACACCATTTACTTCTGAGATTAACTCACTGAGGAGATTGATAACTTTTATCAGATGTGAGGATTCTGAGCAACAGTCTGACTCTTCAGTCTTCTCCGTGTTGCTCGCTGAACGGTGATGTCTTGTGGGCGAGCTGTCCTGGATGCTCACCGTGGGCCACAGTTATCAGAGTAAATGACCAGCCTCCTCTCACTTTCACCCTCAGGAAAGGTTGAGTTTTTAAAAAACCCATTTGCTCATAGACAAAAGTTCAAATCTATTCTCCAACTGTTTTTATACAAAAATAACAAGCAAACAAAAAGAAATTCAGCTTTAATGGCATCCTCCTCTATAGTATTGTGAAGCGGCATTCTTTATTCCAAGAACATTAGACAATTATACTCACAAAGCAGAGTTTGCCTTGAGTCTCAGTGCACTCCAACTATAGGTAGGAATCTATAAAAGCAATAGATACTTTTCATTTGAACAGATGTATGTCCTAATTTAAAAATTAGTTTATTGCCACAATTATAAAACTCTTTAAGCTTTTTCTATGTTTATGTAACATTCATGGCATAATTGTTCATTCACTAAATCGTAGGCAGATGAGAAATTTCATTCTGCCACATTCACCAATCCTATTTCCACCTCCCCGTCTTACTAAAGCAGATCTAATTCCATGGAGCTCACAGGAACACAGGTGTGCAGACACACATGTATGTGTACACACATGGGATTAACAGGCCATTACAAAATATATGTTAGATTTTAATATAATAAGATTATTTTTTTAACAAGCAGCTAAGAAATAGCAAAAGCCTGGCACTGCCATTTATTGGCTATGTGACCTTGGACATGTCACCTACCTCTCTGAGCCTCAGTTTCTACTTCTATAAAGTGTAAGCTGTAATGCCTACTTTTTAGGGTTGTTGAAAGAATCAAGTGCAATAGTGGTACATAATAGGTACCCAATAAATGATACTGTACCATTTTATTTTTAACATGGAAACCTTTTCATTTTTTAACAACCCTAAAATTGAAATCCATCCTAAAATTGATGACATCTAAAACACTGTGCCATGGTTTAATGGGCAGAGTTTTTGTTTCTTAGTGTAGATAAAATAATGGTACCTCTTTTAGTCAGTGGCATCTTAAAATCAATGAAAAAGAGTAATTGTTATCATTATGCTTTGTCAAGTTATCAGAGAATGTGCCATGCGCGTATGTGTTTTAATAACACTACCATTCTTCCAGCATATTTTTTGTGGCCCAAGAACTTCTCTTTAGTGCATTCAGAAGTGCAGTGAATGAGAACACAAGCTTTGGAATTGGAGAAACATAGTTTCAACTCTCAGCCCTATTACATACTAGCTCTATAACCTTGGGCAAGTTACTCAACTCTCCGGGTTTCCGTTTCCTCGTATATAAAATGGGAATAATCTTTAATTTGTGGGGTTGTTATAAAGATTAAAATGAGATAATGTACATAAAACATAGCCTACTTGGTGGGTGTGTGGTACATGCTAAGCAAATGGTAAGGGGAAAAACAAACTAGTAACCATGCTTACTAGTAACAGAGCTTTACTCTTTGCCATTTTATTTAATATTCCTGAAATAAGCAAAAGTAATCCAAAGTCAACCCTTGCCAAGTTGATGGCCACATTTAGTGATAAGAAAGGCTAAGCATGGAGGACATCTACTTCCAGCCGAGACAGAGTGACAGGGACAGGTTTACCCTCCTACCTGAAAGAAGACAAAATGAGAAATACAAAATATATGGAAAAATGATTTTCAGTACACTGGATATCAGGCAACAGAGGACAGTGGTCTCTGAGACAAAGGAAACAAACAGGGTGGGCGCTGCAGTTGGCCCAGTTCACTGCTGGGAGAGCTAATAAGATGCGGCACAGGGACAAGCATTAGGCAGAGTCGGAGAGGAGAGATCAGTTCCGGGTGGCCAGACTGGCAAGAGAGCGAAGGACAGGGGAGGATTGGAGAGGAGAGAATTGTACAGATTGCTTAAGAGATATGCAGAGGTCCCTAGGGTAGCCAGGAGAGTGCTGATCAACATGTGCATATGAGCAAACTACCGCAGGCTGGGGAAGAGCCCCCCAAAAGGATTAGAGGGAACAGTACTGAATGTTCACGCAGGACTGGGAATGTTACCTGTTCTGCCAGCCTGGAAAAGATAAAAATCCACAGGGCATTGGTTATGGTGTTCAGAGGGTCTTGCCTCTATAGTAGGGATTTATTAGTCCTAGATTGGACACTGTTCCACACCTGCCTAATAAATCATAACAGGAAGACCCAGAAGGACCACACTGCTTCCAAGTAACTTGACTATGTCCCAGAACAAAGTTCAAGAGTATATGTAGGAATACAAAATTATCTACCACCCCACAGGGTACATTTCACAATTTATGGCATCCAATCAAAAATGACCAAGCTTGCAAAGAAGCAGGAAAGTTTACTTCTGAAGGAAAAGAAAAAGAACTGATCAACACCAACCTAGAACTGACACAGATGTTAGAATTAGTGGCAGAGATGTTAAACCAATGTTTGAACTCTATTCCATATGCTAAGAAAGTTAAATAGAAGGAAGATATAAAGAAGACACTCAAAGTGAACTTACAGAGATGAAATCTATAATGTCTGGCATGAAAATAATTTTGGATAGAACTAATGGCATATCAGACATTGCAAAAGAAAAGATTGGTGAACTGCAACAGGGACTGTCCAAAATGAACACAGAAAAAAAAAGAATTTTCCAAAAAATAGAGAATCAGTTCTGGGGACAACTTCAAGTGCCCTAATATACATGTAACCGGAGTCCCCCCAAAAAAAGGAGGACAGAAAAGATATTTGAAGAAGTAATAAGTGAAGTGTTTCCAAATTTCATAAAAACTATAAACACAAAGATCTAAGAAGCTCAACAAACTCCAAGCACAAAAAACATGAAGGAAACTATACTGAGGCCCCTTGTAATCAAATAGCACAAAACCAGTGATAAGGAGAAATTGTTAAAGGCAACCAGAGAAAACGGACGCAATACTTACATGGGAACAAAGATAAGGGTGCCAACTCTCCATTGTATGACAGTTATATACCTTAATAAAGCTGTTAAAGCAAAACAAATTTAAAAATACTGTAACTATGCCATATAAAACTGATTTTCTGACGTGTCTTGTAGACTCCCTGTTGAGGCAGTTCCCAAAGAGACACTCCAGACATATTTTGAATCAAGCTTGGCATAGGTAATGTTAGACTTCCAAGATGAGTTATTTAAAAGAAACAATGCTCGATTCATTTATATAAATGTGTGCCCAGTTTTATTTTGATTAAAAAAGCAATGTTTTTACTTGGTGGTCGTGCTTTGTATGTTCCCTACATGTATTTCAACCTGGCTTCTGTGCTGTCGAAAGTCAATTTGAATGTTGATTTAAGAGTAAGCCAGGTATGGTCCACTTAAGGAAATAATGGCTCTTCTTTAACTTTATTACACTTTTTCAGAAAACATTTATGAAGTGTCCATTTGCATGATATTACAATATATAAATCCTGTGTTGAGATATCCCTCAAATTAGAATTATAGACAATGGAAAGGCAACTTGGACAAAAACCCTGGAAAGTGAAATCTTTAGGGGACACAAAAGCAAAAGAGAAAATTTCTGTGTCAACGAGTGATGGTCTCTGCCCTGGAGTTTCCAGTTTCCCTGTGTGGGGTTGCCAGGAACATATTTACTCCTAAGAGCCAGTGTCTTATATCAGAAGATACAAATGTATCTGATTCAAAGAGGTGGGTGTAGTTTTAACCACAATATCTCTATTTCAGTTCTATACTGTTTGTGATTCAGGGGGCGTGTCCTTGATTGCTACATTGCTAGGTGACATTAATCATGAGACAGGTCATTCAGAGAATAAAAAGTTACTTTATAATAGCTAGTGAGAGCTTTTAAATATTCATTGCAAGGTAGTTTTAAAGGCCTACACTTAAGTAATTTTATGGGCTGTCTTGGCTCATGTTTGCAGTACTGGGTGTGGAGCAGTCAGATGGAGAGGAAGAGGGAAGTGGCTGACGAATCTTTCTCTGATTGTAGCCAACCAAATGTGAACTATGGGATCCCACTGCAGGCCGTTCTTTCTGCATCTCTACGGTGGTTAAAAATATGTATCGGAGGCCGGGCGCGGTGGCTCACGCCTGTAATCCTAGCACTCTGGGAGGCCGAGGCGGGTGGATAGCTCAAGGTCAGGAGTTCGAAACCAGCCTGACCAAGAGCGAGACCCCATCTCTAAAAAAAAAAAAAAAAAATATGTATCGGACACAACCAGCAGCTCAGCTTGATAAAAAGACCAGGCACTTGTCTGTCCATGTAACAGGCTACTGGTGCTGGTGATGGCACAGAAGTCACAGTTTTAGAGCATCATTTTTCAATATAACTCTCATAACAAGACCATTTTAAAGGAAAGTAATCTTTACAGCAATGATCGTACACATATACATTCTCTAATGTCAGTTTTAAGTGCTCCCTAGGGCAAATGACGATATGTTAAAGTCCTGTTGTTTATTTTCTTTCCAAAACTTATGTGTATTTGTAGAGAGCTGACTTATAAACTTGCATTCCTCAAATAGATGCCAGAAGTTGGAAAAGGCACTATCCCCAAAAATCTGTGTAAACCTCGAAAGTGTTAGTTGGCTGTCTTTATAGAATTGCTACCATATCCCACCTTGCTGCCCCTAATGAAGACTATTGGAGCATTATCTTTAATGTAAACTGAAGGACATACAGGAGTATAAAGTCCCCCTGTTGGGCTAGTGTTTAAGATGGAGACCTTATGAGAGCTGTGTTGGATCTGTGGCCCAGCAACTAACTGTAGGTGCACTTTGAGGAACATGGACAGATTTCAGAAAAGAACCACTGAGAGGGTATAAAGCAGAAACGCACAAGCTTTAGAAGGTAGAGGGAATTGGAGTTGCTTGATTGCTGGTGGCAGATCCAAGGAGGAGAAAGGACAGCACTTTGGAGACAGACCTGGGTTCACTAGGCACGTCCCACCTGTGTGACCACAGCAAGCTCCTGGGTTTCCCTGAGCCTTTTTTCCTCTGTGTAATGGGGGCAATACCCACCTTTCAGAGTTTCTGAGACTGTTAGAAATAATATGCCGGACACATTGCTCAGCAAATGGCATGATTATTTTTGCTGGAATCAATTTGACTCCCCTCATCTCTCACCTCACATCTTACCCATCAGAAACTGTACACTCATCTGCCTTTGGAAATGAATCCAGGATCCAGCAGGGCTCGCAGCCTTCACCATCCCCCAGGACTAAGCTGCCGTCCTCCCCGCTGTGGATTTTTCCATTCCTGCCTCACAGCCTCTGCCCTGCCCTCCCGCAGCCCATTCTCAAGACAGCCGCCAGAGTGGCACTTTTTACGTGAAGCAAGGCCACATTACCCCTTGCTGAAAACCCTCCCGTGGCTTTCCATCTCACTCAAAATGAAATCCCAAGTCTGTTGGCAGCCTTGTGTTCTCTACGAACCCCTCCCTGAGCTCCTCCCTCTCACCCCCAGCTGACCTCTCTCCAGCCACACCCTGACCTCGCCTCAGGGCAGACACCTGCTCCGCCCCCAGAAAGCTGGAGGGCAGGGCTGCCCCCTTGCTCCTTCAGTCCCTGTAGCAGAGAAACCTCAGGAAAGAGAGCCCCACCGCACCCCTGTCCTGCTTTTTGTGTCTCTGCCACCAGCATGCGAGCCGCCAGGTCAGAGCCTGTCCGTCGTGCTTGCAGCTCTCTGCCTAGTGTCCTGCCCTGTGCCTGGAACGCAGGTGCTCCATCGCTGCTGTGGAGCCGGGCTGAGTTCACACTGACCCCTGCACACCATTGAGGACAGGCCTGGAATGCAATGGGAAGAGTTCTAGGCTGAAATTCAGAACACCTGGGGCCTGAATTCGAGTGCTGACCTTGATACTTACCACCTGCCTGATCTTGAGCAAGACCTAGACCTAGAACATGGGCCTCATCCTCCTCCCCTGTGAGATGGGACCTGGGCCACTTCCAGCTCTGAAACCCAAGGAGCCTGTGAAGCGTGGGAGAGTCTGGGTAGCAGGTGCTGCCCGGCTGCTCACTGTCTTCCCTGATGCTAAAGCTCGAGAGTGTACAGGAGACAAAGCCCGGGCTGTTTCGGTTCTGTTGTAGGAGGAGTTTCTGCCAGCGAGGAGGCTAGAGGTTGCCATGTAGGTAGTGTGTCTCTCCGGGCTTTACAAATGGGGTGTTCCTCTTGTCCTGGAGAATATCATAGTCGTGATTTTGCCTAAGACTGCGGATGGAGTTCTAGTCTGACCATGATTCCAAACATTTTTATCTTCCTTAACTTTAAGTAAATATCATTTGAGATGGAAGAAATGAAGTTTTGCAATATTTCAACAGATGGCGCTGCTGGTAGCTATTATCTGACTATAAAAATAAATTTAATCTTTACTAATTTTAATCATTCATTTTTTAAAATTTGTATTGCATCGTGAGATGATGCATTAATTTCTAAAGTCATCTACATTAATATATTGTGCACTTTCCCCCAGTGCTCTCAGAAAATGTGCCAAAATGCTTTACATAGAGGAAAAGAAAAGATCATTTGTATATAAGCACAGTTTATTTTGGTCTATGACAAATACAAACCAACCTGGGGATCCACTCATCTAGATACTTTAAATAGACATAAATATTTTCTTAAATGGCTACATGTGCTAAGAAAAATACTGTGATTAGTTGGTGGGCTTAGATAAAGATGCGTGCCTACCACCATCTACCAAGAAAGTGTTTTGCAGAAGACTACAGCCAGAGTGCCAGAGATCCCGCCGACGTTCCCTCATCAGCCTCGTCCACCCTGACCCACGTTTACAGCTGGTCTTCCAGCAAGATCGTTTTAATTATGCAGCCATGCACTTGCTTCTGGGTGTGGTTTCCCTGATTGCATACTTAAATGCAGATTAACAAATATTTGGCAGGATTCCTCCTCTGTGGGAACCAGACAAGTCATAACACCAATTGAACACTCTACGCTGTTGTGCAGGAAAGAGGCCACGTCATCTCGGGTTTCAGAGTGCAGAGCATGAGAAACTTGCTTCAGTTCTGCTCTGCTCTCACAGCCATGTGCCTCCAGCCAGGAAAGGGTTTGTAATGAGGGTTACAGACGCCTCTTCTCCTGCCACCTCCATACAAGACCCACGGCCAAAAAGAACCAGCCAGAAAGTCCTCAGTGGGAAGCGACTTCTTGTCTCCAAAAATGACTGTGTCTTCTGTTCCGTGCATGATCACCCAGGATAGGAAAAGAGAAATTGCAACGTGGGTATGCCCCTCTGTGCCAAAAGAAGACTGCAGTATGTGCTATTCATAAACTTATTGATAAGCTTGAGAAGATTGTTACAAATTGTTATCTGTTAAAAAATTTAAAAACATTTGGCTGAGAGCCATGATTCATGCCTATAATCCTAGCTCTTTGGGAGGCCAAAGATCGCTTGAGCCCAGGAGTTGGAGGCTGCAGTGAACTATGATCTTGCCACTGCATTCCCGCCTGAGCCGCAGAGCGAGCCCTATCTCAAAACAAAAATGCATTATTAATTAGTGAGGCTAAGAAATGTTGAGCATCATGCTTTTTCTAAACTTGACCCTAAAATCTCTATGTCACGCCCCTCAGTTCCTTCCATCTTTCCTCTGCACTCCGTCCTTCCTGTTGAATGTCAGGCCCAGGCACCTGCACAGCTCACCTCCCTGTGCTTAGTGCCAGACCGGGCCAGGAGCCCGGGACTGCCAGTGAAAGAGGGTGGGCGCCGGAGACTCGGCTCTGAACTTAGGAGCCCGTCGGCATCGGTCTGCTAATGTGAGCATAGTAATCTGTCAGCATAAAAGGAGATGAGGAATATATCATCCGATGGCCTTTTAATTACATTTTCAGATTAAACAGGTTTCTTTTATTACTAAAGTCACTGAGCAAACAAAGAACTATACTATTTGTATAGTTGAAAACAAAAGAGTAATAACAACGCCTGGCCCTCCTATATCACTTTTTATCCAAGTGTCTCAAGGTACTTTATAAACGTTAATTAAGACTCACTACATTTTTTTTTAGGTAGATAAGTAGTAAAAAAGAAAAAAAAAAAGAGAGAGCGAGGCAGTTTCATGTCATAAGTACTTGAAGGAGAAATGCAACACATAAACCCAGGATCATTGCGGCCTCAGTGACAGGTGACACTGACACAGATTGGCAGAGGCTTGTGATGCTAATGACAATTGACAGTGAGAGATCAGCAGTGTACCATGTGTATTTACTTGGTGCCAGGTACTGCGCATGGTGTGACCCCCCAGCTTTAATGAGGTATAATTTATTTAAAATAAAATCATCCACTTTCAGCGTACACTGGGTGAGTTTTGGCAATGTGTGGACTCAGTTGTGTGACCACACCCCAGCCAAGATAGGACATCACCAGCACCACAGAAAACTCTTCCTCTCCCAACACTGCCCTTTTTTTTTGGCCACTTTGAGTTTGCCTTTTCTGGAACGTCATATACATGACGTTTCTATGTTACTTTTGTGTTTGACTTCTTTCACCTAGCCTAATTTTTTTAAAAATAGATTTGGGAGGTACAAGTTGAATTCCATTACATGTATATATTGTATATATATACATGTAAGGTCTGAGCTTTTAATGTACCCACAATGTACATTGTACCCAATAGGCGATTTTTCATGCTTCAGCCTCTTCTCCTTTTTAAGTCTCCAGTGTCCATTATACCACTCCTTGCATGTCCAGTGTCCTTGCATAGCCACGGCTTAGCTCCCACTTATAAGTGAGAACATGTGCCAGAAACCTGATGTCTGAGATTCACCCACATGCCTAGGCACGTCAGTAGTCGGTTTCTTTCCGTTGCTGAGTGGTTTCCCACCGTAGGACGTAACACCGCATATCCATTCACCACCTGAAGGTCATCTGGGTTATTTCCTTTGGAATGATATGAACACTGCTGCTGTGAATATTCACACACAGGGTTTGTGTGGACATACGTTTTTACTCCTCTTGGGTAAATACTTGTGAATGGGATTGCTGGTTCATATGAGAAGTATATTTTTAACTTTATAAGACATTGCCAATCTGTTTTCCAAATCTGCTCTGCCCTTTTGCATTCCCATAGCAGCACAGGAGACTTCCACTGTCCCACATCCTGGTACTTACATATTGTATCAGCTAATCCTCACATCAGTACTATGAAGTTAGGCACTATTGTTACTATACCCATATTACAGATGAGGTAACTGAGGCCTAAAGAAAATAAATATCTTGTGCAGAATGCATAGCTAATAGACTAGACGACAGACTCAGATTTATTGATGCCAAACCCACCCTCTTTCTATTACTGTATAAAACTCGTAGAAGTTAGAAAAACTTCTGTTGATAATCTAGAGGATTTTGGACAGGTATAAGATGATTAGTTACATGTCAAAAGCCAAATCTACTTCATGTCATAAGTTATAAATACAAAATTGAATATGCAAAAAGGAACTCTTTTTAATTAACTGAAAAACAAGTTTATGGAAAACACAAGTGAGACAAAAATACCTCTCATGTCTAAAGCTTTTGTCCCCTCAAATTAGGATATCATGTCATTTCTAAATAATAACTGGCCTCTGTCCTTGAAAGCCAAGAGGGTAAATAGTCACATCCTATTTGCTGAAGTTGGGAGAAAATCTGGCACCACAGCCAGGATTCCTGGGCCTCCATCATTAGCCTTCCTGCTAGAATTTTTGGGGTTAAAATGATTTCTCCTTTGTGATAGGGTTTAAGGCAGGTGTCTTATGACCTTTAAAACTAGAGCCATCAGTGGGGTAAAATGTATGCTGTGGGGACCACTCACAAAGACACAGGTCTACCCACAGGTCTCAAATTGGGATCCTCTAGGACCAACTAGGCCAACAGAGGTGCTACCTTTAATTGAATTTAAATGTCAGCAGATTTCACAAAAAATCCAGATTCCTGTTTCTGAAAAAACTGAAGCCGGTTGACACTGGTGCACATTCCTCCGTGGCGTGTCTGCCTGCTTGCCTGGCCCTGTGGGCGTGCTGCGATCCTGCCCCGAAGATGGCAAAGGTGCCAGAGCAGCCCAAGGGTGAAAACCTGGGTTCCTTTAATTTACGAGTCTTTGTCTGTGAGCCTGGCCAGAAAAGCCGCTCTTTGGCTGCCAGTGTGGTGGGAGCAGAGGGCTGGAGATGTTGGGGGTGGAGTGGAGCTTGTTTGGGCTTTCAGACCCTGCTGGCTTTTCCTGTCAAAGGTGTGACGTGCTAAGAAGTATGCAGAGATCTTTTGGGACATAAACTCATTTTTCTCATATTTATCTTAGAATAAATTAAAGAATAAAATAAGTGAAACCCATCAAATTACTCATAATTGCATCTCGGGAAGGGGAAATGTAGGTGTTTAGCAAACATCAAAGTTTTAGAAAAAAAGAACATCTCATAAACCTAGACATGGGCAATACGGAAGGCTGGAGGCTTGTAAAGGAAAGGGCAGTAGTGTGGAGCCAGTCTTCTAAATCTAAATACCACAATCTTTCCACATTAAAAAGAGAGAGAGAGAAATTTCCATACAAACACACTAAGTGATTTTTTTGAACATCAGATTCACAGCATGCTGTTCAGTCACCTTCCAGCACTTTTCTGTGGGGTCACTAGTAGGATCTGATGGCCCCTGGCCTGGGGCCTGGTGGAGCACCGCTCTCGGCTGAGATCCCTCTGTGACAGCCACAGGCTGCTCCTGCACGCCCAGGTCGGTCCTCCTCGCCCAGAGCCACACTCTGGTTTCCATCTTTGTCCTGAGTGGAGACCTTTCCGTAATTTCTAACAACTTGAGCATTGCAGGATTACTTTCTTTGTGTGCTATTTTGGGACCCTGCATGCTAGAACACAGCAGACCAAAAAATAAATGACTTATACAACCATATGACAGAATTTGCCATGTGATGTCATGCACATCAATTAAATGGAAGCTTTTGTCACAATAGACAAGTACCAGCATGTCTGGATGGCAGGGTGACAGGGTGGCAGGACACCGCCAAGAGGCAGATATGCAGACACAGTCGTCTCCTGCATCAGCACACAGCCTGTGTCCACCACCTCTCTGGAGGGGTAGTGGCGGTGGCAGTGTGTGTAGGAGTGTGTGTGTGTGAGACTGTTGTGCACATGTGTGTGAGCGTGTGTGTGTGCATGTATATGTATGTGAGTGTGTATTGCTTCTTTCTTTTTAGCTCCTTTCTAAGAAGGTAAATGTGAGCGGCCAGAGAGAGCAGACCACTTGTTACATTATCTAGCCCATATATGACTTTTTTTAGGAAACATCATCCAGGGATATTTGTCATGAAAAGCAGCCTTTCAGATTACATATATCAGTTTCAGAGGTGACAAGCACCCTTGGGCACCCACTGGGCACCGGGCCCTGTTATAATAAGACACCTTTGCAGTCTTATTTCTGTAGTTTGCCCAGTAGGGCACATCCTGGGCAAAGGTAATTATCAGGGAAACCATTTTGTGTTTCCGGCAGCTCCAGTGATGTACCTAGAACAGACTCCATCACTGACACTTTGTCTTTACAAGCCCCTTTAACATGAAGGTCTCAGAGGCCTTATCAGTGCGATGCTGCTTCTCATTGCCCAGCGACCAAGGGAGGCAGGCACCGTTCCCAAATGGTGGAAGCCAGGTCATAGCACAGTGTCAGAGCCAAAGTCTGGCCTGAGGCTTAGGCTGTCTGGTACTTTGGAAGGCAGAAGGTGTGAAAGGAGAAATAGCAATCCAGGCAGAGGGATTCTGATAGTTGGAGGTGGGACCCCAAAACATTTAAATCTCGATATAGGTCAGAACCCCATTTATTCACTGTCACTCAGCTTCCTACTTGTCCTGTTCATTAAGCTGACTCCCCAGAGCTACGTCTTACTGCTTTGCAAGGTGCTGGAAGGAGGCGGGTTGATGAAGGGCACACATGTCAAGTATTTGTGTTAGCCGCAGAGAAATGCCTCACGAGTGAAATTCACCTCTGAGGCCTGGTGATGACAGTTTTTGAACACCTGGATGTTGAGTACAGTATATTCTCTTAGGCAGTAGGATCTTCTCTTTGTGACCAATTGGAAAGGTAATCTACAAAGTAAGCATAAATTCAGCTTACAATACCTAGCCTGATGTGTGGAATCACAGACTGGCTGAAATTCACGATGGATCTGGCAGGTATGTGCGCGATATGGCTGTGGTTTATCCATGCTCCGACATCTAAGAACAATATATTCCTTTGTCAATCTTTTATTTTGTTTTCTTTCCTTTTTTCCCCCTTGTCTCCAGGAGACCAATTAATTGTTCAAAGGTAATATAGAGAGGAGATTTCAAGAGCATTTACTTTGGCACAATGTCTGCCCCTTTGTGGTCTGGCTAACAATAAAGCTAAAATTTGTTTTGTAATGACAGTTCCAGTTGAACTGGAATCCCTTTGAAGTTCCTGCAGTTTGCTGTTGTGAGAGCTCAAGATATTATTTGACTGCAATAAAACACTCTGTGTATTATCAAAGTATGGTACACACTGAACTGTAGCAACTTGCAGTGACCAGACTCTGACATGAGTAGAGGTGTCCTGCATGAGTGGAGCACATAGCACATAAGGATGAGCGTTTCCTACTTCTGTTTGGTGTTCAGTCATTACTCCACGGGCCATGCATGGATCTGAACCGCCTTGCAAGGTTGACACAGCAAGTATAAGGAGCAGAGAGCAAATCTGAACAAACTGACAAGATTAGCCCGGGCACACTGCCTGGCCTGATCATTGAGATAGAGCACCATGTCAGTTGTGGTTTTTTTGTGGGTTTTTGTTTTTGTTTTGGGGGTTTTCTTGTTGTTGTTGTTGTTGTTGAGACAGAGTCTCACTCTGTTGCCTGGGCTAGAGTGCCATGGTATCAGCCTATCTCATGGCAACCTCAAACTCCTGGGCTCAGCCGATCCTCCTGCCTCAGCCTCCCAAGTAGCTGGGACTACAGGCGCACACCACAACGCCTGGCTAATACTTTTTTTCTATTTTTAGTTGCCCAGCTAATTTTTTCTATTTTTAGTAGATATGGAGTCTCGCTCTTGCTCAGGCTGGTCTTGAACTCCTGAGCTCAAGCGATCCTCCCACCTTGGCCTCCCAGAGTGCTAGGAGTACAGGCATGAGCCACCTCGCCGGGCCCTACCACGTCAGTTGTTGTAAAGGTTCAGCTTCTCAGCTCTTGCATCAGCTGACCTAAATTATTTAATGATGTTGTCACCTCTAAATAAATATAGTCATTGTCCTGGTCTCTATTTATATTTTAAAACTCTTTCCCACCTCCACCCTCCATGATCTGAAACAGTCCATATGCTTCAGGGCTATTTGCACAGGTTTGAAGCCAGGGCCAAAGTTAGGCTTCACACAGGTTTCTGCCTCCAGTAGCTCAGCGCAGAAGTCTTGACAACTACCATCTGTCCACTCTCCACACAGATACACAAGCAAAGCAACATCTTTCTTGGTTTGCATAGTGAGTGTGTGTGTGTGAGAGAGAACACTCTGTGTGCACACGTGCGTGTGTTGGTTATGTAAATCATCTGAGAAGCAGCTTTTGTCTGGAGTTGTTTTGGTAAAAGTCGCTCATTTAATCAATATCCTCTTTTGCTGTCAGAATCATATTCCAGGGATCAGAATGTGCAGAGGCAGATACTTAAGACAAATATGATATTCTTGTAGTGTTTAGCCACACAGCTAACCAGGCTGTGTTCCATTGCTTGTGTAAATGAAAATATTTAAAGGTTTTTTTAATAAGTTTAAATGATCAAAAGAGATGCCTGAAAATATATTTTGGCACAGGGAAATATCTCTTACAGGAATTTATAAATGTGACATGTGGAAAGATAATTACAAAATTTATTTTACTCTTTTATCTCTGACTGAATCTTAGTTAAAATGTTCTATCTGGAACCCAGTCTGGTTTTTGCTACTATTACTGCCTTATGTGTTACCTTTCCGTGCTTGATCTCAGTTGCATTTACTTGAGGAGAAAAAGAAATTAAAAATCCATTGAACTCACTTCCAGTTGCAGCCCAACATGTAAGGAGCAAGGAAGGCAACACTCCAACCTCACAACAAGAAGAAAGCTGAACAAACTGAAAATCAGCAACTAGATCCATTAGATAATCAAGGTTATGGGGCAAACTGATTCCCTCTTCCCCCAAATGGGAGAGATAGATGAATACAAAGAATCAGAGCTTACCAGGAGCATAAACTACCACTGGACCCAGCGTGGGACAGAGACACTTGGAGGATAATTGACTAATTGCTGTAGACTGAGTGTGGACTAGCTTGAGAGATTCAAACTCTTAGGAGCCCAGGCTTAGGAGGGACCCTATACAAGCATAAGTTTTACCTCCTACTAGGTTCTCAAGGTGAAGATCAGGAAAAAAAAATAATCCCCTTGTGCTTCTGGGAGGGGAAGGAGAAAAGTAACCATTTTGAAATATGCCCAGAGCATTCTGTTCTCCTTAACAAAGGCCTTCTCTCAAGGAAAGCTACTTGCCAGAGCCTAATTGATGGGGGAAAGGGAAATAACCTAACTCAAGCCCCCTCTATCCCTCTTGTCTCACTTAAGGAGGAGAGCAGGAAAGCTGAGAAGTGCTTGTGAAGGTCACAGCCTAGGGATTAAGACTCACTAAAAAAAATGGGAACTAATTGTAGGCTTACAGACAACGTGCCTTCCCCATACACCTTGCCACCACGTCAGCAGGGTCCTGTAGAATGACGAATTACAGCTGAAAGGACTGCCAGCCTCAGACTGCTTAAGAAGGGATCTCTAGGGAAATCCAAAGACAAAAAGGGAAACAAAAATAAGGATACTGGAGGAACTTTTAGCCTTTAACACAGCTGTAGCAAACAGTAAACACAGCCTGTCTTCTAGCCAGAGAAACAGAACCTCACACTAGAGGCCTGTTTACCTCAGTTTCTTTAACCCGACACATCATTCCAGCTTTCAACTACAAGGCATGCTAAAAACCAACAAAACAAAACACAGTCTGAAGAGACAAAGCAAGCGTTAGAACCAGATTCAGATACGGAGAAGATTTTGGAATTATCTGACTGGAAATTTAAAATAGCTATGATCGTACACTAAAAGTTCTCTAATGGAAAATGGGGATGACATGCAAGAACAGATGGGTAATGGAAGCAGAGAGATGAAAACTCTAAGGAAGAATCAAAGGAAAATGCTAGAAATAAAAAACATTGTAACAGAAATGAAGAATGCCTTGAACGAGCTCATCAGTAGACTGGATTTGGCCAAGGAAAGAATCAATGAGCTTGAAGATATATCACTAGAAACTTCCAAAACTGAAAAGCAAGGAGAAAAAGAATGGAAAAAAATGAACAGAATATCCAAGAACTGTAGGACCATTACAAAAGATGTAACATATACATATTGGGAATATAAGAATGAGAATAGAGTAAGAGAAAAATGGAAGAAATATTTGAAGAAAAAATGGCTGAAATTTTTCCAACTATATGTTGTCAAGAATAAACCCACTTTAAAGTAAAAGCACAGGTAGATGAAAAGTAAAGGGAGGGAGAACATTTCATGGACAGTTGCTAACACTAATCAAAAGAAAATTTAAGTAGCTGTATTAATTTCAGACAGGGCTTCAGAGTAGAAAATTATCAGGGACAAAGAGGGCCATTACATAATGATAATGAGGTAATTCTTCAAAAAAATAATAGTCCTTAATGCATGCACCTAAGAATGGTGTGCCAAAGTGCGTGAGGCAAAAACTGATAGAGCTGCAAAGAGAAATGGACAAGTCCCCTATTATAGTGGTAGACTTTAACACACTTCAGTCAGTAATAGATCCACCAGGCAGAAAATAAGGATATAATTGAACTGAATGTCACCCATCAATCAAGTGTATCTAATGGACATTTATAGAATAGTTCATCCAACAGCAGCAGAATACACACTCTTTTCAAAGTCACATGAAATATTCACTGAGAGAGACCACATTCTGGGCCATACAATGAATGCACCTTAACAAATTTGAAAGAATAGGAATTATTTGACCTGTGCTATAAGACCACAATGGAATTAAACTAGAAATCAATAACAGAAAAATAGCTGGGAAACCCAAAAATATTTGTTGATTGACCGATATACTTCTAAATAACACATTGGTCAAAGAATTATCAAGATAAATTTTAAAATACTTTGAACCAAATGAAAGTGAAAATAAAACTAACCAAAATTTGTGGGATGCTATAAAAGCAGTACTTAAGGGGAAATTTATATCATTGAATGCATATATTGGAAAAGAAAAATAACTAAAATCAATAATCTAAGCTTCCACATTAGGAAACTAGACAAAAGATGAGCAAATTAAATCCAAAGTAAGCAGAAGAAAAGAAATAAAAACTAGAACATAATGAGTGAGATGTGCAACATTTGGGAGATGGTCATGCTTGAGGCTCTGCCTCGAGGGGGGGCCTGGGCAATATACATAACCATAATATTTGTACCCCCATAATATGCTGAAATAAAAAAATAAACTAGAACAGAAATCATTAAAATGAAAACAGGAAATTAATAGAAAAATCAACTCAAAAGCTGTTCTTTAAAAGATCAATGAAATTGATAAACCACTAGTCAGGCTAACAACAACAACAAAAAAGACACAAATTACTAATATCAGAAAATGAGGGAGGTCCCATTTTAAATCCTAAACCTCATTTGTTTTCACCAACATTCAAGCCACTGGTGGGCCTGCTTGATCCACTTCCAGCTGCTGTGGGCTGATTGATGGTTTATTTTCATGCTGTGCTTGAAATACAGTGTGGAATCAGGAATTAAGTGGTATGTTCCAAATCCTTGCTAATATTAATTCTGTGGATGTTAAAAGGATAACAAATGAATATTATCAACAACTCTGTGCCCACAAATTTGATCACTTAGGTGAAATAAACCAATTCCCTGAAAGACATGATCTACCAAAACAAGATAATCTGAATAAACCTGTATCCATTAAGGAAACTGAATCAACAATTAATAACCTTCCAAAACAGAAAGAATGAGGGTAAATGGTTTCACTAGTGAATTCTACCATTTAAAGAAGAATTTATACCAATTCTCTACAGTCACTTCCAGAAAATAGAAGCAGAGTGAAAACCTCCTAAACATTCTATGAGGCCAGCATTACCCTACTACCAAAACTGGAGAAAGAAATAAAATTACAGACCATTATCTCTCATGAATATAGATGCAGAAATTTCAAAGGATATTATAAATCAAATCTAACTGTGTATAAAAAGAATTAAATACCACAACCAAGCAGGATTTATTTCAGGTATATAAGGCTGGCTCATCATTAGATAATCAGTCAATATAATCTATCATATCTACAGGCAAAAAAAAATCATGAGCATATTAATAGAAAAAATATTTGACAAAATCAAACACCTGTTCGTGCTTTAAAAAAAACTCTCAGCAAGTTAGGAATATAGGGGACCTTCCTTAACTTGATAAAGAACATGTGCAAAAAACTTACAGCTAACATTATACTAAATGGTGAAAAACTAGATGCTCCCCTTTAAGATCAGGAACAAGGCAAAGATGTCCCTTCTCACCACTAGTATTCAATAGTGTACTGGAAGTCCTTGCCAATACAATAATATAAGAAAAGGATTAAAAGGTATGCAGATTGGGAAGGAAGAAATAACTCTGTCTTTGTTCACAGATGGACATGATGGTCTATATAAAAAATCCCAAAGAATGGACAAAAAAAATTCCTGGAACTAATATGCAATCATAGCAAGGTTGCAGGATACAAGATAAATATACAAAAATCAGTCATTTTTATATATACCAGAAATGAACAAGTGCAATTTGAAATTAGAAACACAATATTTACATTAACACCCCAAAAAAGAAATAATTATAAGTCTAACAAAATATGTACAAGATCTATGAGGAAAAATGCAAAGCTCTGATGAAAGAAATCAAAGAAGATCTAAATAAATGGAGAGATATTCCGTGTTTGTGGTTAGGAAGACTTGACATTGTTAAGATTTGAGTTCTTCCCAACTTGATCTATAGATTTAATGCAATCCCAATCAAAATCCTAGCAAGTTAGTTTGTGAATATTAACAAAAAGATTCTAAAGTTTATATGGAAAGGCAAGAAACCCAGAATAGTCAACATAATACAGAAGAATAACAAAGTCGAAAACTGACACTACCCGACTTCAAGTCTTATCGTAAAGTTATAATGATCAAGACAGGGTGGTATTGACAAAAGAATAGACAAATAGATCAATGGAATCCAATAGAGAGCCCAGAAATAAACCCACACAAATATACTCAACTGGCCTTTGACAACGGAGCAAAGGCCATTGAACAGAAAAAGTATAGTCTTCATCAGGTGGTGCTAGAACAACTGGATATCCACATGCAAAAAAGGAGACCAGACACAGACACTTTATATCATTTACAAGAATTAATTCAAAATGCATCATAGACCTAAATGTAAAATGTAAAACTAAAAAACTTCTAGGAGATAACATAGAAAATCCAGGTGACTTTGGTTTTGATGATGAGTTTTAGTTATAACACCAAAAGCACAATCCATGGAAGAAGAAGGTGATAAGTGGAACTTCAATAAAATGAAAAGCTGCTGCTCTGTGGAAGACCCTGGTAAGAGAATGAAAAGACAAGTCCTACACTGGGAGAAAAATCTTTGCAAAACACGTATCTGATAAAGGACTGGTGTCCAAAATAATACAAAGAACTCCAAAAACTCAACAATAGGAAAATGAACAACCTGATTTTAAAATGAGCTAAAGACCCTAATAGACACCTCACCAAAAAAGATATACAGATGGCAAGTAAGCATATGAAAATGTGCTCAGCATCATATGCCTTAGGGAATTACAAACCAAAACAATGAGCTACCATGACAAACTTATTAGATGACAAAACTTTAGAACACTGACAATGCCAAATTCTGACAAGGATGTAGAGCAACAGGAACTCTCATTTATTGCTGGTGGGAATGCAAAATATCACAGCTACTTTTGGAGGAATATTTGCAGTCTCTTGAAAAGCTAAACATAGTTTTACCACACAATCCAGAAATCATGCTGCTAGGTATTTATCCAATTAAGTTGAAAATGTATGTCCACATAACAACCTGCATGTGGATGTTTATAGCACCTTCATTCATTATGGATAAAAACTGGAAGCAAGAAAAAGAAATTCTTCTATATAGTTGAATGGACAGACTGTGGTACATTTATATAATGGAATATTATTCAGAAATAAAAAGAAATCAGCCACAAAAAGACATGGAAATAGGTTTGGCCTGTGTTCCTTTAAAAATAAATTAAAGATATGGAGGAAACTTAAATGCATATTGCTAAGTGAAAGAAACCAATCTGTAAAGGCTGCATTACTATATAATTCCAACTATACAACATTCTGGAAAAGGTGAAACTGTAGATAGAATAAAAAGATTAGTGGTTGCCCATGGTTCAGGGGGAAGGATGATTGAAAGAGCACAGGGGCTTTTTTGGGCAGTGAAAGTATTATGTATGATATTGTAACCGTGGATACGTGACATTATACATTTGGCAAAACCTATAGAACTGTACAATACAAAGAGTGAACCCTGATGTAAACTATAGGCATTAGTTAATAACAAAGCATTGGTATTGGGTCATTTGTAAAAAATATAACACTCTAAGGCAAGATATTAATAATAGGGGAAATTGTGCGGAAGTGGGAGGGAGGAGAGGGATTTATGGGAACTCTCTGTACTTTCTGTATAATTTTTCTGTAAAGCTAAAGCTACTTTAAAAAATTAAGTCTACTTTTTTGAAAAATAAGCTTTCGGTAACCTAACCGAGAGAAAGTCAGAATTGGGTAACTGAGAGTCTTATCATGCTACAAAAATAGTAGGGAGGGGAAAAGGAATATGGTGATACCCTGATCACTTGGCCCTATGATTTCTGGAACCAAGCAGCCACGGGTCTGTACCAGATCAGTCAGCTGGGTGAGCAGACTGGATGGCCTGAGATGTTGGAGAGAAAACAGAGCCAGTGTTAATGATGGCCCAAAACTGGAGAGGCCTCTCTGAAACCCCAAACCTCATTTGTTGTCACCAACTTTCGAGCCACTGGTGGGCCTGCTTGATCTGCTGCCAGCTGCTGTGGGCTGATCGCTGGTTTGTTTCATGCTGTGTTTGAAATACAGTGTGGAATCAGGAATTGGCTGGCACGTTCCAAATCCCCGCTGAAATGCCCGGCTTGGGGTGGTAGGGAGCGCAGAGCCAGCATAAGATGTGTTTTCTGACACACCCAGAAAGGATGCCAGGAAACAGTCTTCTCTCCAGCACCGTGACATCTCCGGCTTCTGACCAGCAGGGCTTGGAAAGCATCTCGGGGTAGTTCCCTAAGAAAGGGTCAGAAGAATGCAGCACGAGGCAGGGGACAGTTCACCCCAGGCGTTCACGCCACCACTGCCCGACTGCCTGCGGAGGTGTTTGGCTTCTCTGGAAGTCCCGTTTTCATAGGAGGGTTTTCACTTTCTGGGAAAGTATCAGTCTGCTGATGGAATCGTTTCTCACTCCCATGTGAATCCCCTTAACCAATCTTAGAATCATCGCCCAGTGTCAGGATTTTGCTTATTAACCACTTCAGTACGGCGCTCACCGACGCAAAGCCTCACCCACAGCCGGCACTCACAGTCCGCACGGTAGTGTGTGCTGCGCATCCACAACGGATCCGTTTTGCTCTTGTGTGATGAGGAAAGCTCTAAAGCACTGAGAGCTTGTTTTACTTTACAGGCAGCTTTATTTGTAATGTAAATCAGAATAGGTAACATGTACATATATGTTTTCATTACGTTATTTTTAAATGTTCACAATTTTATTTTGATAAATGAAAAATTAGAAAAGTCATATCACGGCTGTCGGTTAAAGTCGCTGTGCGCGTTCATCTCTGGCTGTTGACTACAGTCGACGCTGGGCTGTGCGCGTTCATCTGTGGCTGTCGGCTATAGTGGACGCTGGGCTGTGCACGTTCATCTGTGGCTGTCGGCTATAGTCACGCTGGGCCGTGCGCGTTCATCTGTGGCTGTCGGCTACAGTCGACGCTGGGCTGTGCGTGTTCATCTGTGGCTGTCGGCTACAGTCAACGCCGGGCTGTGCGCGTTCATCTATGGCTGTCGGCTACAGTCGACACTGGGCTGTGCATGTTCATCTGTGGCTGTCGGCTACAGTCGATGCCGGGCTGTGCGCGTTCATCTGTGGCTGTCGACTATAGTTGACGCTGGTACGGCAGTGGTTAAGGAAACCAGGCATCGTGAAATGCCTCTTTCTACACTAATTGTAAAGATGTAAACAGTGGCAGAGAACTTTAGACATAAAGCTGGAAATTTCACAGACTTTTGTTTCTGAGAATCACCACTGTACTGAGAAAACTACATGAAACACTTGGTCTGCCTCTATTTATGCATGTCCCCCCACACACAGGCCACCTCGTCGATTGCTCATGGGCCATGTTCTATCACAGCCGCACAACTTTCTCTCTCCCCTTAGCTCCCGTCTCTTCCGCTCCATCCTTACCCTGCCTCTCGCCACGCAGCAGGGCGTGCGCAGCAGGCTGCTTCATCATTTGGGAAAACATAGCATGCCAGTGGCTTCAAGTTTGCTAGTACAGCACAAATTACCGCACACTCATCACCAAAGCCAGACCAGAACGCAGTTGTCTTGGTAGCTACTGGGCATTGTCTACTCCAGGACAAAATGTTTTGTAGAAATTTAACAGGGAAGTGTGTGGTGGTGTTGGATCTGCAGTTTTGCCTATTTTTCATTTATGTTACACATATTTAGGAATGCACAAAATGCTTACCTCTCAAATCATCAGAATATCATTAATTCAGTGTTTCTGTTTATTTACTTAGTGGCTTACATGTATACATTTGTGACTATAAGCCCAGAAAATAATAATGCCCTTTATTAGGAGTAGCCTTTTGTGGTGGGGTGGGTTGGGGGTGTTGCTTTTGGCCTGATCCCAAAGGCAAGCCATTCACCCCCTGATCATGGTGGGGCTTCCCACAAGAGCAGCCCAGCAGGAAAGCTGTCTTCAGTTGCTTGCTTACCCTGAACAGGGCATCAAGTGAGAAGCAGCCTCTTAAACACATGCACCAACACGAATGTTTCTGTAAACTCATAATTGAGAGTGATAAGCTTGCCACCAGGCTCTGACAGGCTGGCATCTGTGTAGGTCACAGGTTGCTAAGAAAGGCAAGCTCAGTCCAGCTGATTGACACCTTGCAGCAGTTATATTGTTCGGGGGGCCGTTGTAGGTTACTGTGGTTTGCAGGGGAACTGCTATCAGATCTTTGCCTGAGTCTCAAGCCTTCTGAAGGCCCCCAGGGTTTCTGGGAGGTGAGCAACATGGAAATGAGCTTCATTGTCTAGAATTTTGAAAAGCCCTGCAGCTACAGGGTGACAGCAAAACTCTGAGCAGAAGTCTGCCCAGGTGAGGGGGGAGCAATGAACAACTTGTAAGAGGTGTGGTTCATTGAATCCAGCCTCAGAGCAAGAGTTTTCATGTTTTCAGAATGAAGATGCATTTTTTTTAAGACACACTAGGTACTTACCCCAGGCCATGATTTGACCTTCAGATGACTTCAGCTTTTGGAACCGTGGAATGCAGAATGAAAACTAAAAATGTAGTTAAAGACAAAAGGCACGAGGAGATGATTCTCTCTCTAGTACTACGGAACTATATCACCTTAGGAAGACCGTCTTTACAGAGTATAAGTTTATTAACTTTTCCTCATTTTAAATGTCCTTTTTAATTATAAAGCCACTTGGAAAATATTCTAGCTTTTCATGTTTTTTCTCTATCTCATCCTAGTATAGATAAACCCATCCCTTTTAAATATCTGAGTTGCTCATTAATTAAGAAAAACTAAACGTTGGTTATTAGTCACAATGTCTCAAAAACACAAATTCCACATTCTAGCACATGATACCGGTACCTTAAGTGGAAAAGGTTTGTCTAATCACCAGAAAGTTTCTCTAAAGCATGCTCTTCTCACTTTTAGTTTAGGTGAAAAAAATAAAGAAACAGAACCACTTGATTTTGAAATAGCTCTTTCAAATTAAGGCAGGAAAAATATTCCTCTTGAAAGTTGTGTGTAATGCCTACAAACAGTGCATCCCTTCTTGCCTCTGGTCCTCATTACAAGCATTTCCTGCCCTCTCACCCCAGTCCCCAAGGCCAGCACCACAGTGAGGCTTTCCTGTCCCAGCTGAGTCCAGTCTTGCTGGAGGCTCCCAGGAGACTTGATGGGAGTCCCCAAACATTGCTCAACACCTACACTCATTTGTACACCAAAGAGACGTTCCCGTGCCCACCCAGCCCCTCCTGACCACCTCCATTCCTGATGAGGTCGCCTGGCTGTCATGGGAAAGGCAGTGACAGCTCTTGGTGGCAGGCCCTGCTTCCACGTGGAGACGGCAGAGCTCACCACGAAGAGCTGCAGAATGTGGCAGCCTCATCTTCAACACCCCATTTTAATGGTGGAACACACAACACGTGTTGTTTCATTTTATTTACGTGACAGAGGACGATGTTATTCACCAAGTGCACTTTCTGTCTAAACAGACATTTCATACATTTGTTGAATCCTAAAGATGCAAAGAGCCTCGTAGATGACTGGTTCTGAAGTGCATCTGAGAGAGCACATGTGCCTTGGGAGCTTAGAATCAGAGCTGTAGAGCCTGAAAGAACCTGAGGTGCCGCCTCCTCTGAGGTGCACACGAGGAGCACCACAGAGGCTCACAAATTGCCCCAGAGCTCCCGGCCGCCTGACCGGAGGCCCAGCCCCTGCCCTGCCCAGGCCTGCCTCAGGCTTTCCCCTCTAGCCCATGAACTTAATGTCTTTTCTGCCTCTTCCTTCTCAAGAGAGGACTTATAATAGTTCTACTCTACCAAGACATGTGACAAAGTTTTCTTAGATCTTGGTATTAGATTTTAAGGTGGCAAAGAGTTCTTCACTAGGTAAAACAAGATTGAGTTGAGTTAGAAGTGTATCTCATTCAAGTCTGCTCAGCACGTGTCAGGCTCAGTATGAAAATCCCTTTGGCAACTCACCAGCCTTGTTTTCCTGAGCTGATGCCTTGGTGCTTGGTTTGGCCAAAATCAAATGATATGGTGATTTGTCTAATTATACATCTTTACATGTATTCCAGGGAACTTTATTTCTAAGCTAATAGCATTTTTTCCTTTTAATGAGGAATGTTCTGTTTTAATGTTTGAGTTTCTTTTCCCCTTATATCTCTTAAAATATTTCTGTGTTCTATGTAGCTTTTATAATTTATTATTCAAAGATATCTTTATCCTACTGATAAGACATTTCAAAGTAATTTCTATATGAGTTTATAAATCTTATAATCATACATTTATGTGCTCACCAATGTCCTATTTTAGCATTTTAACAGAAAGTAACAGTATCCTACTTATTTGGAAGCTAAGCTACAAAGTGACTGAATAATCTTTTTACACAAAACAAAAAAAAAGTAAATGAACACTATCAATGTTGGTCTTCTCTTTTGAAATAGCCTTATATTGAAGTATATTTGTTTATAAAACATAAATATATTTTTACATTTTATCGAACATATAAGTTTCATTCATTTGAAATATTAACAAAACAATAGCAATGTCATGGTCACTACCTTAACTAGTCCTGGGGCATGTGTGTAGTGCAGACTTTACTGGAATGTCAGCTACATGTGATGTGGAAAGACTTATGATAGCATTATCTAAAATGTTTGAATGGGAAGAGACCCCCAATCTTCATTAGAAAGAAACTTAACCAGGATAGTAAATATGTTCAATTCCTCCTAAAATATCCCAGTTACTGATAAGTGGGACACATTTTTTTCATTTTTGATTGGAATGGCCACCTTAAACATATAAGAAAGAAGAAAAAAATTAATAAAAATATGTCACTTAAAAAAATGTGTCTCAGACCAACTCCTGCCTGTTCCATGCTGCCATTATACCAGCTAGTCCTCAGAAAGGTCTGTCACCATCAATTTTTCATTTTTAAAGGATTTTAATTCTTTCAGCATGTTCATATGGTTTTATAAAGCCCCAGATACCCAGCAAATCCCTTTGGTGTTGTAAGACAAGATTGCTGTTAAAAAATGTTTAGGCTTAGTCAGCTTCTTCTCACTGCTGACTTCACAAGGGGCTCTGGGAAACGGTGTTTATACTGAGCTCAAATTGATAGGGCAAGTTTAATGCAATCAGGTCAAAGGTACAACTGCTTAGCTGGTCTCATCAACCACTCAGGTTTCAGTATGGGTTTATAAAGAGAGGTCTGTGATGATAACATCTGGCTGCCTGAGCATGACTGCATTTTGCCTACTATGATTGAATGGAATTTAATGGTGGGAGGAGAAAACCTAGGGCAATTTCATTCTTGAATTATGGTTCCAGATAGATAAGGCAAAATGGTAGACTTTGATCAGTCTGGGTCTGGCCCTCTCCAAGACTGTTGAGCACACTTGTTCTTTCATCCCTACCCACCACCACCCTCAAAGATGACCATCCTCTCTGAGTCCACGGCAGGGGCCCAGCCGGCAGGGGCACCATTGCTTTAGGCTCGTGTCAGTCCACACTCAGGGCCTGCTGTTTGGTGTTGCTCATCTCGCTGAGCTCTGACTGGTTGCTCTGCAAGGACTCCAGGGGTACTAGAGCTCAGCAGAATGCACAGAGCCCTGCCCTGGGGGTGCTTCCTAAATGGCTGTTGACCAGCTGGGAGAGTTGATTACACCCACAGCCAGACACAGGTGGGTAGAAAGCTGGCGTTCATCTCAGTTCTTGTTGTCAACAGAAAAGAAGTGAGGAAGTTAGTTCCCAATCTCCACATTGTTCCAGTTACAAGGACAATGTGACCTTGAGGACCAAAATGTAAACGTGTCATAAGTCAGCTGTAGACATAATAGGAGAAGCCTACCGCACCACTCCTCCAGTGAGGGAGCAATTCAGACTGTGCCCCAGGGGCGAGGGTCCTTTGTGTTCTGAGGAAAGTCAGTAAATTCCGTCACTGACCCCATCACTATCACATGAAACGCTGACTATATAAGTACAATTCCATGTTGCTTAATGTCTTTTATAGTCTTCCTGACTTTACCTTTGGATCATTGATTACCTGTGTAAACTTTTACATTTGTAAGAACTTCCTTTTAACAGAAACCAGCAGGTAAACAAGGGCTTACTGAAGCGAAAGTTTACCTCCTGACACAGGTAGGCTGAGAGACGGGGGGACGGTCAGTTCTC
This sequence comes from Cheirogaleus medius, assembly GCA_008086735.1. Lineage (NCBI taxonomy): Eukaryota > Metazoa > Chordata > Mammalia > Primates > Cheirogaleidae > Cheirogaleus > Cheirogaleus medius. Next base: position 1,341,398 of record VBSM01000373.1, on the reverse strand, counting down.
TGCACTTAGAACTTGCAATGTTTGCCCCTCAAAAGGAAATGGTCTTAGTCTTGATGCTTCTTCAGGACCAACAAGAGAGGAGGCCTAGCCCACCAGATCCACAGGTCAAATAAACAGGGCACAGGAGAGGAGGGAGGCGGGCGTCGTGGTACGGGGGAGAGGATCGAGGGCAGAGCTGAGCTCCCTCATCTAGGCCCCAGCACTGAGTCTTGTGGACTCGCAGAGCCTTTGCTTCTTTATCCATAACACGGGGCAGATGCCTCACCTTTTACTTCATGTGCTTATCCCTGCAGCTTAGGACATGCAAAAGTGAGCCGTGTGAAAGCCCTTCTGCAGACTGGATGCCCTACCCCAGTGGAAGTGCCATTGTCACTCCACTGATAGCCCACTTGGCTGCACCTGTTAGTGTGACCAGAGGTCAAGGTTAACTCCTATAAGTCACTGAAATTAGAAATACGGTTCCCAGAAGGAAATATAGTCTACCTATTAAAGGACTCAACTTGATATACCAAATCCAGACACATTAAGATGATATTTATAAAGCAGTCCTTATTTGAGCTCAGTAGGATCTTTTCCATAGAGCGGGCTTCCTTGTCGCACTTAAGACATGATTATATGTACACAGGTTCGGGTTTTCCAGGGCTACAGCCACTGGGTGAAGCACGGCACGTGCGGGGCCCTCGCCTCCATCCCGGCACTGCCTGTGGCTGCAGGGACATGCAGCCATCAGAGAGAGGAGGGGAGGGCTCCTGTTCTGGTCCTGGTGAAAGAGGAAAACCAGGATACCAAAGACAACAGCAAAACTTTCTGTCCTATACATCTCCCTGTCAGATACTCGCTCCTACCCGGGAAGAAAAGCAAGGAAGGAATATATAAAATAACCAAAGAGAAGTCCGCATTCTCCGTTGAACTCGCAAGCCAAGGCCCTGGCCCTCTTCTCCTTGTGCGTGTTTATTGTGCCACCACGTCTGATTATTCTGAGGCTGGCCCATCACCTCGCTCACACATGGAATTGAAACCCTTTAAAGTAACTGTGGTTACACATTTTGTGCCCGTAAAAGCATAAGCCACCTTTGAATACAGTGGCCAAAGATAAACTGCCGGCTGCCACCTCCATGAATCATGCTCTGTCTGGGAGTGTTAGGGACATGCAAAGCTGACTGTGTGTGCAGAAGGGCATGTATTAAATATATTTACACAGCACATGTGTCTTGTGTAAGTGATCCTGATGAACACTATTGAAGTAAAGTATGTTAATTTTACAGTTGGGATGATTTCCCTATACCTTGGATATCAATGAGATTTAAAAAAAATTTCTACCTATATGTGCAGCCTCTTTACTGCTATACAGGCACTAGGGTTTTCCCAGTTAAATGTTATGCTTAAATGTTAAACATTAGCATTTCTCCCAATTGTTAGGACAGAACTGCAGCTGACCAGGGGATAGTCTACATGAGTTCACTTCAGTATGACAGTCACACAGGCATCACTGATCAATCAGCCTCACACTGGAAATGACCCGCGTGGCAATGCGGAGGCTGGCCAGACATGAGCTTGGGAACTCCAAGGAGAATGGGACACTCCTGTGTCTCGGTCTCTCTAAGGATGACTCCTCTCCCTGGGGGAGTAAACCCCAGTCTTCCCATGCGTGGGGGGTGGAGCTGTGGGAGCACACCTCAGCCCCACGCTCGGTGACACACACAGGGTTACAGGGGCAGGCTGGTGAGGCCGGGGTCCTGGGGGCAAGGGAGATGCATGGATGATCCAGAAATCTCTGGGGCCAACAGGTTGGCCCAGACTCCTATTAGTTTTGACCAAAGGCTGATACTTGAGTCAAGTAGCAAAGAGCAGACTCTTGATCTTAAAAAGAAATTATAAAGATCCCAAGAATTGGTTTTTAGAGTAAGAATAGGTAACATCTCAGAATTAATTTGATGAAAAAGAATCACCAAAGTAAAATTTGACTGGATTACTTTTTTTTCTCATTATAAGCAACTTTTAGCCTAATATTAATAATTATTATAAAGAAACTATAATAGGTGGTGAATACATAATAATTCTTCCTGGGAGCTTACTGGGTGCCTGGGGTTGCAAAGTCACCTACTCTTAGGGTGCTCACATTCCAGCGGGAGGGCACAGACCACAAATGCAGGAGTAACACGTCAGGTGGAGATTTCTGCCATGAAGAAAAACAAAGCGGGTATGGGTGGTCAAGGAAGGCCTCTCTAATAACGAGATATTTCAGCAGAGCCACGAAGGGTGTGAGGGAGCAGGCCATGCAGATAGGTCTTCAGGGGAAGGATGTTCCAGACAAAGGGAGCACACGTTGCAAAGGCCCTGTGGCAGGTGTGTGCTTTGCCAGTTGAAGGAATGGCAGTGGCGCCAGTGTGCCTGGCACAGAGTGAGCAAGGGCTGGAGGGGGAGAGGGAGTGGGCGAAAAGGCCACAGGCTTGCCCCAAGGTACAGCAGGCCAGTGTTAGGGTTTGGAGTTCTAGTGTATGTGAGAAGGAGAACTTTGGAGTTGCTTTCACGGGGAGCATTACAGTGTGACTTGCATTCACAAAAGCATCACTCTGGTGCTAGGGGAAGAACTCTGTGGGAGAAAGAGTGGAAGCAGGGAAGCAGGTTTCCTGCTGTTCTAGAAGAGAGGACAGGTAAAATTTCTTGTAGGGAACTTTGGGGAGTTTCAATTAAATAGGTGAGAAGAGGCAATTTGAGGGTGCTTGGTGGAGGAGATCCCACAGTTAAACTGAGCTGGGAAGGAAAGCAATGGCTGTCTTTTCTGAGCCAACCACCTCTAGTCCGCTCCCGTGTGACCTGCCTGCAGAGGTTCCACGCCCTCATTGCTCCCGCTGTTTTCCAGCATCCCTAACAAAGGTTTCAAAGATGTCCCGAGTTGAATTTCTCTCCCTTTTCCTTTTCCATGCATGTTCCAGAAAAGCTACACACTAGCCCTAAATATTATATTTAAGCAGCGAATTCTATGAAAATAATATTCTATTTTAGGTTGACATCTCCCTAAAGAAGATCATATTTGAAAAGAAAGGGTCAAACCTGTCATACAATATCCAAAAAGGAGGAAAGGAGGAAGGTTTTAGTAAAATAAATAAATGCAAACCTATATCCTTACTCTGACTGTCCTGTTACGAGGAAGACTGTCATAGGCTGTGGAGGTTTTGCCTCTGAATCCTTGCTCATTCATATATTCAACAAACTTCCATTCATCCCCGAAGTAGCATTCCTCCCAGCATCGCCTGAGCATCCAGGCAGGAGAGAACACTCCATGTTGTACGGCAATAAGCCCCAAATTTCTGTTTCTGTCGAATAACCAGGAAAATGTTGCAGTGACTTCTTTCATCACTTTTTAAAAAGTCAAGGCATTTTCATTGGCACTTGTGACAGTATGGATGTTCCAGTGAGTCACCCCAAGAGGGTCAGACTGGATTCCTAAGAAGGTACTTGTCAGCGATGGGCCGGAACTGCCCTTCTCCCCTCAGGGACCTCCCCGCTTCTCTGAGACTCTGTCCTCAAGCCCTTCTTTGTCTGGGAACTGTCATCCTTGGATGCCAGGTCACCCAAGCCACAGTTTCCAGAATTCAAAGTCTAGCCCCCAGCACACAGTGCCGCTGCCATTTCTGTGGCATCTCCCAGTCTGCACCTTCTCTGGCTTTTCTGGTGGCCTTTGTGCCGTGATGTCTGCCACAGTGCCCAGCACCCTCCCCTGTCTCACATGGTGTGGGATAGTCACTGTCACCCAGGCCTGGCTTTGATTCTAACTCTGCCTGAAAATTGACCACCCTTTCCTCAACTTCCCGTTCTTAAGATAAGGATAAAAATGAAGTGACGCTCACCTGGGGGCTGACGTGAGGACTGCGTGTGTGTGGCGAGGCGCCTGGGGCACAGAAGGTACAGAGGTGCCGCTTCATCCCTCCTCCCAGCGCCTCCGGTTGCCAGGACAAGTTGCCATTCACGACCCACGGTGAACGGGTCCTACTGGAGCACTTAGCTCATCACCCCAGCGTAGGTTTCTGTCCTGTCTGTTTTTAATGACCCTTGGATGATAAACTACTCCTGCACGCATTTCCTCCATTTTCTCCTGCCTCAGTCACTCGCCATTCAGCTGTGACTTCTGACCACCCAGCTGCTGGCCTGCCTGGGCCGCGCCTTCCAGCCAGCGGACTTCCCCAGGTCGCAGGGGGCACTGCAGCTGGACAAGGCAGTGAGCGCCCTTACTCTCAAACTCTTACTAACTCTTCTTGGTTGGGACGTGATTGAAGAGGAGTGGGACGGGGCCCAGCAGACAGCCCGGCCCCTCTGACCACTTGTCAGCAGGTCATGGCGGCGAGGGCTGGGGAGCGCAGGACGAGCCCATGGACCCACCGCCACCTGTGCACACACGTTGGATCAGGTGCTTCTAATTGACATTCCCAGACTCAGGCTTGCTGTATGGCCTCAAGCAAGCCACTTAACCTTTTTCCTTATATGTCAAATGGAGATAATAATACTTAACGACATTGCAGGGGTGTAGTATATATTAATTAATTAATGTTTGTAAAGTGCTTTGAAGATGCAAAGCTGCCTAAGTGTTTAAGTATTCTGATGATAGTCCTTGTGTATTATTAGAACCTTCCCAGGTTCCTGGACCATCACTCACCAATTACAACTAGGATCTAATAGCACCTGCTGTGCAATCCAGGCAGGGATCTAAGGTACTACCCCCAAGAATTTAACTCAAATGGATTTATAATTTGAAAAAGATGTCAGTGAGGCCTGTGCCCAAACGTCAGGCCAGTTACAGGGCTCTCTAGCAATTTTCCAGAAGCCGGGAGGACTACATCACGGTGTTTGCTGCAAATGGTGCTTGTTGTAATTGCTTTCATCTTTTATGTGGTGCTGCTCAAATGCAGACTGAAAACTGCTTGTGGGACTTGTGGTCTGCTCAGGCTATATCTCAAGGTCGAGATGGGAGAAAATGGAGGCCATCTGGTGTGACCAGCACTGATTTACTTATAAATCCATAGAACTATGCTGAGAAGAAAGAGAGTTCCTAATATACTTGTCTTCTAGGCAGCTCTGAAAGATCCCAGGTGCTGTGTGTGATATTTTCTGCCTCCCTTCTGGTGTGGCTACATCTATTTTTAAAAGACTTCATAGTGGGATTTGGATTTTAGATTTGTGACCACTGTCTTCTGTAATGTCATATTGCCTATATCTCACAAAACAAATAGATTGGTTGAACTCAGATACTAGATGTTACTAATCAAAATAGAATAATCCATTCTCAAACCTTGGTAGAGATTTGGCTTTTAGCTGATCTAGGACATTCACAGAGTAGACCACATCCCCGTGTTTTGCAGCTGTGAGCACACTCTGCCTGATGACTGGAACCGAAGCCGAGACCCCTGCACATCATTCTTGCTGGCACACAGCATTTTCTCCTGTGGACGTGCCCCACGCGACCCCTTTTCCTCCTAGCCTCTCTGGAGAAGTGCATCCTATGCCTGCAATATTTTCAAAGTCTCAGAAAGCTGAACTGGCGTTCTTAGTTTTTCTGGGTCCTTTGTGTTGTTTTTGTTCCTTTTGGATGTCAGATGCTATCAACCTAAGACACTAAGAACCCCACTCTTCAAGTTTAGTGCGGATATATTAACTTCCAAGTATTCAAACTCCCATAGCCGAAGTCCTAGGCTTTACCTTAAAAAAAGTTATTCTGGTCCCATTAGGACCCCTTGGAATTTAATTTGCCTGTGAGTCGGTGGCTTTACCTTGCCTATTCCATGTTTATCGCCCCAGATCTGATTAGCTTTCCAGGCATGCAAGGAAGTACAAGCGTGTACATACAACAGCAAGCACATCATTGTCTTCAAGGTGCCACTTAAGCACCTGCTTTAAGAACACAAGCAGGCCCTTTGTGCCTGTCGACACAGCTAGGGCACGCAGCCTAGCACACTCCACTCCACTCGGACCAGATGTCCAAGCCCAGACCATCAAGACTTCCTTTTGGGGTGCGCCACAGAGACAGCCCAAGTTTAAAGAAGACTCCCCTTTTCTGGTTAACATATGTTAACTTGTCGGAGAAATAAATTGAGTTTAAAATAGATGTTATTTTTTTTTAAATGGACATTATGCAATAATTATGACCATCCCTTTGCTAGAGGCTATCTTCGGTTTCCTGAATAACAAAATCTTTTTCAAGTGATTCAGTATTCTTAAAGGCCTTCTAAAGTTTACTATGATAAGCTGTCAAAGTGAAAAGTGTCCACTCCCTTAAACAGATTTATTATGACTAGAACATCATATGGGGTTGGAGGAGGCCCAGTGAGAGGAACCTGCCCCTGCCTTGTTGCCCTCTCATGGTGCCTACCGTGTGGCCTACCATGGGCTTGCTGTCACCGCCGGCCAATCCTTCCTCTCCATCCAGCCCCTGGATCTATCTGGGCAGGCACCTGGATATCGCTCATTGGTCAGCACCTAACCGTGCCAAAGCAGGGTACCCAGGCTGTGATTGAGAGGATCATTAAGATTTAATGATCTTACAAAATAGCCACTGCCCGAGAGATGTGCTTTAGTTAAAACAGCTGTCCTAATGGGATCCCACTGGGGTGAAAATGTTCTAAAATTCATTTCTGATGATGGGTGCATAACTTGGTAAAGTTACTACATACAAGCCATTGAATTGTACAGTTGACGTGAGTGAATGACATGATATGTAAAACATGCAACAATAACGTAAAAAAAAAGTTCTGCCCGCAGCACACGGACCTCCCACTCCACAGTGGCCTTCCCAGCCTCCCTGCCCCGTACCCTTGAGAGCCGCAGCATCCATTTTGCCCCAGTGATGAGGGAGTTGGTCACTAGCTCACAAAGCAGCCCTTTCTGCTCTCAGAAAGTTGTTATTAGAAAGTTGTCTGGGGTTTTTTCTATTAAACGAAAACATGCCTCCATGTAACTTCTGCATCTGTCTACCCCACGCAGGCCTATCCCTGCCCTCATGAGAGTGGTTGGGTATCCCGGGACGACACTCAGGTCGCCCATGCCCCGCCCTGGGGTTCTCTTCTCTAAGCAAACTCTAATTGCACCTCCCTGTTCCTTGGATGCTTTGATCGCAAGCCTGGCTGGGGTGACAGCGCCATGGGGGCGAGGTGACTTCAGTCGAGACGCCCTTGACTGGGCCTGTGCCGGGCCTGTCTGTGAGCGGAAAGTTGAGCTAAATAATCTCTCAGGTGCTTTAAACATTCCCAACTCCATATTTTCAGACAAAGAATTATGAATGTATATGCTGATTTTTTAAATCTTACTCTAAAAGTATGTTTTTATTTTACTGTAAAAGTATTCTTTAAAAAAAGAATATAATTAACCATTCAGAGAAATCAGGCTTTTTCCTTCACGATCAGTAGACTTCCTATGAGTGCTGCGTCATGTGGTGGGGAGCGTTAGGGGCAGCGGAGAGCTGGCTTTCCACGTGCCCGTGACGCCCGTGACACGTTCTCCTGTGGCGAAGGCGGTCGCAGCTCTGGGCTCTGCTGGGGGGGTGGCCAGCAGTCAGCAGGGCTGTGCTGTCCGATCCTCGGTGGGGAAAAGCCGTAGGTAAAACCAGACTTTGCAAATTGAAGCTTCAGCTTTGAAACAATGAACAAGTTGAGGAGTCCTTACTAGAGAAGGAAGTGCTGGGTCCTAATTGGTATTTTCCCCTAAATCCCCATAAAGAGATGGCATTGTGCACACAATGTATGCAGGAATGAGGAACTGTTGTGTTCCTCAGTATGAGGAACAGCACCATGCATGAAGTCAGCTCCCGATGGACCATCTTAATTGGAGAGAAGACAAATGACCCTCACAATAATGTCTTTTCATTTAGAATTCAGGGGCACGTTTTCTAGATAATCATTTAGGTATCTATTTGCAAACACACACCACTCCCAGCCTCTTGAGTTGTTCCATGAGAATGCTCCAGAAACACTGAGCACAGGCAGTGCAAGGCAGGACTGCAGAGAGTGGCCCGGCTCCCTGGCCCAGGCCAGTGCACTGCTGTCCAGAGCTTGCCTTACTTTAGAAAAGAAAAAGGGGAGGGATTACTTAGTATAACCATGTGATTTTTGTGTGTTTGTGCTTGAGTTCTTTGTTACAGGGACCTTTTTATGAGTAAAGAATAAAATTAATGACAGAGAATTTCGCTTAGCTCTCCAGGGAGAGAGAAAGTGAGTGGGGTAGGAATTGGTGGCCGTGGGGCGCCTGGCCCTGACTGTCATGTCTGTTGACGTCTGTCGCTCTGGCAGAGCCCAAATGGCTGCTGCTCCCGAAGGAATACTAAGGACAGGAAATCTGGTCTCGCTCCGCAGACTGGGGTAGTGAAAGAGCTGTGTGAACAGCAGTTAATAAATGCCTAGGGCTGTTTCTAACAATAGAGGCTATCAGTGTCCTGCTTGAAAGCATTCCTAAGCCAGTTGATGTTGTAAAATAATACAGAAAACTGGCATTTTTATTGTGACATGAGTTGCCATATAGTGGTTATCTGCTGGCTCATCTGGTTTTTATGATCTGTGATGTAACTGTCATACTAAGACCCGACCAGCCATCTCCAGGCTCAGCCTCTCTCCTTTCAGCACCTGCCTAAGTGCATGAACACCACTTCCACACCCAGGCTCATGGGCCACGTCTGCAGGCCTGTGCCAGCCAGTTCGGCCGTGGCGCTGTCCACTCATGCCCGCTCCGTGTCCTTCTCCCCTCTTACCTCACTCTCGGGTGTGTCTGGGAAGAACATCTGTGAAGCAGAGACTCCACCAGGTCTGTGAGACCCATCATCATGGACTTCAGGCTTGTCAGGAGTCTGTGTGAGGATTTCCTCGTCATGAATCAGTCAAGAGGACCAGGCTCGTAGGGAGCCCTCTGCAAGTGCACAGGCAGAGTGGCCCTCCTGGCAGGGGCCCTTGAAGGGATCCTCAGCCTTTCTCCCGAACAGTGCACGCTGAGGACGTCCAGTTCTTTGCTCCGCAGTGTCTCTGGTACGCGGTAGAAAGAAGCACAGTGCGTAGTCAGGCGCACGCCCAGACCCGCAGGATATAAACCAATGTTTTCTAGCAGTCAGATCAGCCCCTCCCTATGCATACTGATTCACCATTAACAGATGTTGCCTCATTTGAGCCTGAATCTGTGATTTGTGGTGGTAAATCTGGGGAACAGAGTGAAAGACAAGAGTAAGGCAAAAAACAGTTTTCCAAGATGAACAAATTGCTTCCTCATTGACCAAAAAAAAGGGTAAATCTGGGTCTAATTTAGCAACTCCAGCTGTAACTGACTGTGGAGGTAGCAACACTCTCTCCCGAGTGGTGCAGCTGTGCGGCCCTGCCCCCTCAGACCCTCAGCACGGGCTTCAGATATGTCATTGCTCCCCAAGCAAAACTGCGTTCTTGGAGACAGTTATGACATCTCCAAAGTTCAAGCACCAGTGCCAGGAGACCACTGACTCATAGGCGTTAGTTTTCTGTTTTTAGAAAATTTTCATTAACCTTACCTGAAAAATTGGCCAAGTTGTCTTAGAAAATTAATGTCATCAGTTAAGATGATTAATTTGAATAAGTAAGATTTAACCTAATGCGTCTGCAGATGATGTCGTATGGAGGCCAACGTCCCGGGTCTCACCCGCCCTCTGTGTCACCTCAGTCTAGTTGCTCACCTCCCTGAGTTTTGGCCCCTGCATGTGTGCACTGGGCAGTGGAGTGTGCTTGACATGCTAGTGCGACCCTGACTCTGAGGGCTGCATCGGTGACACATGTAGCATGCACTGTGGCCAAATGAAAACTCTCTGAATTGTTGAATCTGGGGATGTACATGGAAGTTCATTATGCTCCTCTTCTTTCTAGTTTTGTATAAAAAATATTACAGGCCTTCAACCTGAAAAAAAAATGCTAAATATTTTACATAAATAGGAAAATTTTTCAATGAAAGAATACATACATGTCAGTATATGTATCAGAATCAGAATCCATGTATTCATCCCTATACATATTTTGCTTTTTCTTTGTTTGCAGAGATTTTTCAGCTTTATTATTATCTTCAAAATACTAGGTTGTTTTGTTTTGTTTTGTTTTGAGACAGGGTCTCTCTCTCCCAGGCTAGAGTGCAGTGGCATCATCCTAGCTCACTGCAGCCTCAAACTCCTGGGCTCAAGTGATTCTCCTGCCTCAGCCTCCCAAAGTCCTAGGATTACAGGTGTGAACCACCACACCTGGCCCCCTATACATTTTTTTTTAATTCAGTTCATTGAGTTTCCCACTATATAATCAGCACTGTGCTAGGTGCTAATGATACAACGATTAAGGCTCAGATACCCCTTAAAGAAGTAGCTCTATTGTGACATTTTTTGAAAAGTGTATTTTCTAAAACTTACACTTTTAATCTTTTTTTGAATAAAGGAGAGTTAGTGATTTGGTATAATAATGATTTATTTATTTTTAAGTATTAGTGGAGCACTTTTTTAAATTGCGGCAATAGACATGTAAATTTTGCCATCTTAAGCATTTTCAAGTTTGCAGTTCAATGGCTTTAAGTATATTCATCTTGTTGTGCAGCCATTACCACCATCCATCTCCAGAACTGTTTTTGTCTTGCAAAACTAAAACTCTACCCGTTAAACATTAACTCCCCATTTCTCCTACACCAAGCTCCGGCAACCACCGTTCTTTCTATTTATGAATTTGACTACTCTAGGTGCCTCATGTAAATAGAACCACAGAGTATTTGCCTTTTTGTAACAGGCTTATTGCACTTAGCATGATGTATACAAGGTTTATTTATGTTGTAGCATTTGTCTGAATTTACTTCCTCTTTAAGGCTGAATAATATTTCATTGTATATATGGACCACATTCTGTTTATTCATTTGTCCATCGATGGACACTTGGGCTGCCTCCCCATTTTGGCTATTTTGAATAATGCTCGTATAAATATGGGTATACAAATATCTGTTCAACATTCTGCTTTCCAGTTTTTTTAGTTAAAGGCCGAGAAGTGGAACTGCTGGATCATATGGTAAATCTATGGTTAATTTTTGAGGAACCACCATACTGTTTTCCATAATGGCTGCATAATTTTACATTCCAATCACCAATTCACAAGGATTCCAGTTTCTACACATTATTGCCAACACTTGTTATTTTCTGTTTTTCCTTTAGAATGATCATCCTAATAGGTGTGAGATGGTGTCTCATTGTAGTTTTGAGTTGCACTTTCCTAATGAGTAGTGATGTTGAGCATATTTTCATTTGCTTTTTGTCCATTTGTATATATTCTATGGAAAAATGCCTATTCAAGTCATTTGCCCATTTTTTATTTTTTTGTTGCTGAGTTGTAGAAGTTCTTTATATAATATATTCTGAATATTAACCCCTTATCAGATATGTGATTTACACATATTTTCTCCCGTTCTATAGGCTGCCTTTTCACTCTGTTGATGGTGTCCTTTGATGCACAGCAGTTCTAAATTTTGATGTAGTTCAGTTTATCTACTTTTCCTTCTGTTGCCTGTACTTTTGGTGTCATGTCCAAGAAATCATTGCTAAATCCAACGTCATGAAGCTTTTCTCCTGTTTTCTTCTAAGAGTTTTATAGTTCTAGATCTTACATTTAAGTCTTCAATATATTTTGACTTTTTTTAATTTCCACATATGAAGGGGTACAAATGTTTTGTTACATGGATGCCTTATATAAATGCTTAAGTTGGGGCTTTTAGTATGGCCATCACTAGAATAGTGTTCATTGTACCAAATAAGTAAGTTTTCACCCTTTACTCCCTCCTTCTGCCCTCCTCCCTTCTCGGATTCTAATGGCTTTTTTTTTTTTGAGACAGAGTCACCCCGGGTAGAGTACAGTGGTATCATCATAGCTCACAGCAACCTCAAAATCCTGGGCTCAAACAATCCTTCTGCCTCAGCCTCCCAAGTAGCTGGGACTAGAGGTGCACACCACCATACCTAGATAATTTTTTCTATTTTTGGTAGAGATGGGGTCTCACTCTAGCTCAGACTGGTTTTGAACTCCTGACCTCAAGTGATCCTCCTACCTCTGCCTCCCAAAGTGCTAGAATTACATGTTGGACCACCATGCCCAGCCTCAATGGCCTTTACATCTCATTGTGCTCAGTATTTAGCTCCCAGTTATCAGAGAGTACATGTGGTGTTTGTTTCTCTCTTTTGGAGATACTTTAACTTAGTGGTCTCCAGTTCCATCCAAGTTGCTAAAAAAGACATTAATTTATTCCTTTTTATGGCTGAGTAGTATTCCATGGTCTATATATGCATAACACACACACATATATATGTGTATATATACATATATATGTATTTATATGTATGTGTGTGCATATATATACACATATACACACACCATGTTTTCTTTATCCACTCCTGAATTGATGGGTACTTAGGTTGGTTCCACATCTTTGCAATTGTGAATTGTGCTGTGATAAACATTTGAGTTACAGGTGCCTTTTTGATAAAATGACTTATTTTCCTTTGGGTAGATACCCAGTAGTGGGATTGCTGGATCCAAATGGTAAGTCTACTTTTATTTCTTTGAGGAATCTCCATACTATTTTCTATAGAGGCTATACTAATTAACAGTCCCATGAACTGTTTATAAACATTCCTTTCTGTCTGCATCCAAGCCAACATCTATTGTTTTTTGACTTTTTAATAATGGTCATTCTGACAGGGGTAAGGTGGTATGTCATTGTGGTTTTAATTTGCATTTCCCTCATAATTAGTGATATTAAGCATGTTTTCATATGTTTATAGGCCATTTGTCTACCTTCTTTTGAAAAACTTCTGTTCATCTCTTTTGCCCACTTTTCTTTGTAGATCAATTTTGTCTTTTAATACAAGTGTTTCATTACAGAAAATTTTAAACAAATATAAAATGAACAAAATAGTATAATAGACCTGTCACTCAGCTCCAATGACTACCAGTCACATGCCATTTTTGTTTCATCTGTACCTCAACCCCATTCTCTACCCCCTCACGTTATTACTTTTTTAGTTCTTTTTTTCATGAGGTGTAAGATATACCTACATTGAAAGGCACAAATCTTAATTACACAGTTTCAACAAATAAATGTAGCCACATAACCTTCACCCCTTTTCAGAGTAAAATATTTTCATCATTCCCATTAAAAAATTCCCTTGTGTTCCTTCCCAGCCAATTTTTTCCTCCCCCAGAGTAAGGTTGTGATTTTTTTTTTTACCTTAAGTTCATTTGCTTTATACACTTACGTGTCCTTGGTCCTTCTCCCTGCGGTGTCTCGGCCTCCAGCAGGCCAGCGCGGGCGGCGCGCCACGGAGATGGCAGCGTTCTGAAAGAACACA
>VBSM01000373.1:1316000-1327941 GCA_008086735.1 Cheirogaleus medius | reverse complement strand
CAAAGGGAAATATTTTTATTTCATCATCTTTCTATTTGGTTCTTTTTTATAATTCTGTTTCTCTGTTGAGTTTCCACATCTGTTCATTTATTATGAAGAACATTTTCCTTTACCCCTATGAACATATTTATAATATCTCTTTTCAAATTCTTGTCTGCTAATTGCAACATCCTGGACATCTTTGGAGTAGTTTCTATTGCCTGCATTTTGTCTTATGAATGGATTACATTTTTATGTTTCTTCACACATCTCATGATTTTTTAAATTGCATACTAGAAAATATGAATGATATTTATAGAGACTCTGGATTCTGTTGTATTCCTTTTAAGAGTATCGTTATTTTTTATAGCAAGGAATTAGCTTGACAGAATTTAAGCTCCAATCCTTATCTCCCCTATGGTGAGCATAGCTGAAATTCTCATTCAGTTCTTTCATCTTCCAAATGCTGTTTTTAGTCTGGGGTGTCCTGCCCATGTGTATGTCAAACATCCAACAATTATTTGAAGGAAACCTATATACCTTTTGATATACACCCCTAGTGGCTCCCTTTCTTCTAGAATTTCTCCCTGAACTTTCCAGCTGCTCTGCCAGCCCCAAAATATATCCTCTGACACCAGAATTAAGACTGGTTTTCTGCATACCAGGCCATGTACAGATTGTGAAGTACTTTGAGTCTTTTGCCCACTTTTTAATGGAGTTGTTCATTTTTTTCTTGTTGGTTTGTTTAAGTTCTTTGTAGATTTTGGTTATTAGCCCTTTAGGGGATGTATAGTTTGTGAATATTTTCTCCCCTTCTGTAGGCATCTATTTACTCTTTTGATTATTTCTTTTGCTGTGCAGAAGCTTTTTAATTTAATTAAGTCTAATTTATTTATTTTTGTTGTTGCTATATTTGCTTTGGGGGTCTTAGTCATAAATTCTTTGTCTAGGCTTATGTCTAAGAAGAGTTTTTCCTATGTTTTCTTCTAGAATTTTTATGGTTTCATGCCTTACATTTAAGTCTTTTATCCATTTTGAATTAATTTTTGTATATGGTGAGAAAGAGGGGTCCTGTTTCATTCTTCTGTGTGTGGCTATCCAGTTTTCCCAGCACCATGTATTGAATAGGGCTTCCTTTCCCCAGTGTATGTTGCTGTCATCTTCTTGGTTGAAGATCAAAGATGGTTGTAGGTAGATGGTTTTATTTCTGGGTTCTCCATTCTGTCCCATTGGTCTGTGTCTCTACTTTTATATCATTACCATGCTGTTTTGGTTACTATAGCCCTGTAATATAATTAGAAGTCAGATAATGTGATGCCTCCAGATTTGTTCTTTTTGCTTAAGATTGCTTTGGCTATCTGGGCTCTTTTTTGGTTCCAAATGAAGCTTAGGATTATTTTTTCTAGATCTATGAAATATGATGTTGGTATTTTGATGGGGATTGGGTTGAATCTGTAAATCACTTTGGGCAGTATGGACATTTTAACAATGTTGATTCTTAACATTTTAACAATGTTGATATGAGAATGACTACACCTGCTCACTTTTGCTTTCCATTTGTGTGGAATTTTTTTTTCCTATTTATTTACCTCGAGTCTGTGCAAGTCCTTGTGAGTTCGATGTGTTTCTTGGAGACAGCATATACTTAGTGTATGTTTTTTCATCCATTCAGCCAGTCTCTGTCTTTTAAGTAGGGCATTAAGACTGTTCTTATTCAGTGTTAGTATTGATATGTGGGATATTGTTCTGTTCATCATGTTGGATACCTTGTTGTTTTGTTTTCCCTCTTATACTACTATTTTATAAGATCTGTGAGCTTTAACTTTTGGGTTTTTATACATCCATGGGTATCTGTTGTGTTGTTCCATGTATAATACAGTTCTGAGTATTGCCTGTAGAGCAGATCTAGTAGTGACAAATTCCCTTAGTGTTTGCATGTCTGGACAGGTCTTTATTTTTCCATCATTTATGAAACTTATTTTTGCAGAATATGAAAGTCTTGATTGGCACTTGTTCTGTTTAAGAAGACTAAAAATGGTGCCCTTACAATCCCTTCTGGCTTGTAAGGTCTCTACTAAGAAGGCTACAGTTAGCCTGATGGTTTTCCTTTATAGGTTAGTTGTTGCTTCCATCTTGCTGCTTCTAGAATTTTCTCCTTCATTTTGACTTTGGCCAAGTTGATAATTATGTGTCCTGGTAATGTCCTATTTGCTATGAATCTTCCTGGTGTTCGATGACCATTTTGTATCTTGATATCTGAATCTCTGGTGATACCAGGGAAGTTTTCTTCAATAATTCCCTCAAATAAGTCATCCATACTTTTTGCTTTTTTTCCTTCTCCCTCAGGAATATCTATAATTTGTACATTGATTCATTTCACATAGTCCCATATTTCTCTGAGTGATTGTTCATTCTTTATTCATTTTTTTTCCATCTTTGACTAACTGGGTTAGTTCAAGAGCCTTATCTTCAAGCTCTGAAATTCTTTCTTTTGCTTGGTCTAGTCTATTTGCTATATTTTGAAATTACCTAAATGACTCTTGCATTTCTTTAAGTTCTATTATATTCTTTATTACGTTGTCTAGCTCTTTAGCAACTTTTTCATTTTTTTCATTGATGTCCTGAAACATTTTTTGGGCTTCTTTGTTTTGGTTTTCAACTTTCTCTTCAATCTCATTCATCTTATCTGCCATCCACATACTAAATTCCATTTCTGACATTTTGATAATTGCCTTTTGGTTGGGGTCCATTGATGTAAATCCATTGTGATTCCTTGGGGGTGTCAGACTAGCTTGTTTTTCCATGTTGCCAGAGTTCTGCTGATTTATTCTCATCTGAATCCTCTTCTTTCAGCTCAGGGCTGATAGGTTTGTAGCACACCTGTTTTCCTTTGCTGGGAACTCACCTACTTAGTGACAAGAAGGAGAGGTCCCTAGATGGTGCTTTTATGACCTACCCTGGAAGATTGACCTAGCGGGGGCTGGGGGGTGGATTCACTGAGAGCCTGTAATGCGGCTGATCTGTGTTGTCCTGTTCCCCTATGACTGTCACAGTCTAAGTTGATGCTGGGTGATTGTCATGTGGAGTGGTGAATTGTTCCTCAGGCTGCTGTTGGAAGCTTGGGTTGGGGGCTAGGCGAGTCCCTTTCCACAGAGGCTGATGTTGTAGGAGATTGCTCTTCCCAGGTCTCCGTGCAGTGGTGACAGTGGCAGCTGGACAAGGCTATCTAGGCAGTGGACATGGGTGTCAGGGCTGAGGGTGTTCGCACCAAATGGGTCCAGGTGCAATGGCAGCTTAAGGCTAGCAGGTCACTGGCAGAGCATTGGACCATGGGGGTAGTTCCCACCAGGCAGCTGGTAGGAGCCACAGGGCAGAGCCACAGGGCATGGCAGTGGCACTAGCACCTTGCACGTGGGGCACGGGGCCCAGCAGTGTCAGGGAAGCCTCAGGGCAGGGGCTAGGGGCCCAAGGAAGCAGGGGAGCCTGTGAGCTGGGGCCATATGTCCAGCAGCAGTGCTAGAACCTCAGGGGTGGAGCCACATGGCCCAGTGATGATGCTGGAGCCTTGGGATCAGGGCCAGGCAACAGCATAAGAACCACAGGTGCAGATCCATGGGCCAGGTGGCAGCTTAGGGATCAGAAGGGCAAGTCCATGGGGCTGGGCCACTGGCAGCCAGAGCTTTCTTGTGCCCAGTGCCATGGAGGCACCCACCACAGTGCTTCTCAGGTGGCATCTGTGGTGCCCAGTTTGTTCAGATCTCCTGTGGGGGGAGGGATTCTCGGCTCCCTGTCATGGGGTGTATGAGAATGTCCACTCTCCTACTCCCTCCCCAGCCAGCCTGGGCAATGCAGAGGCAGCTGCAGCAAAGCCAAGCCCCGTGTAGACCTGTTGCTCTGGACCTGAGAGCTCACAATGGCATCAGTTGTAGTAACCCGGGAGCAGGAGCCCCAGGTCCCTGCTGTGCCCACTCTCTGGTGCAGTGTCGCCGCACAGACTCCAAGCTCCCTGATCAGTCCGGAAGTCTGCAGTGGTTGTGGGGGGCCCTCACAGCTGGGCTGCAGTGTCTGCGGGGAGAGTGTGCTGCCCCAGGACTCTCTCTTCCTGTCCTTCCTTACATGTGGATACCTCCTCCAGGTACCTTGAGATCTTGCCAAGTGGATTTCCCCACCAACTTCTCCTTCATTCTGAATGTCCCCTGTCACTTCTCCAGTGATTCACAATGCTCTTTTTAAGAAGACCCATCCATAGGTGGACATCCACCCACAATTTTCGATCCTTTCCTTGAGAATGGCATGCAGGGTCAGCTTCTAGTCTGCCATCTTGCCTCCCCTTCTCCAACTTATTTTTGTATATGGTGTAAGGCAAAGGTCCAGCTTTATTCTTTTGCTTGTGGATATTCAGTTTTACTAGGACCATTTGTTGCAGAGACTGTTCTTTCCCCATTGTGTGGTCTTGGAACGTTTGTTGAAATCAATTGACCATGAATATAAGGGTTTATTTCTGGGCTCTCTATTCTGTCTGTTGGTCTATGCATCTATCTTTATGCTGGTACAACTGTTGTTATTACTGATCTTTGTAGTAAGTTTTGAAATCAGGGCGTGTCAGACCTCCAACTTTGTTCTTCTTTTTCAAGATTGTTTTGGCTATTCAGGGTCCCTTGAGATTTCATGTAAAGTTTAGGATGGATTTCTATTTCTGCAAAAACACCACTGGGATTTTGATAGGGATTTCTTTGAATCCATAGGTCACTTTGGGTATGAGCTTTACTACCCCAACAATAGTAAGTCTGCCAGTCCATGAACACACAATGTCTTCCCATTTATCAGGGTCTTTTGCACTTGCTTTTGAAGGCCCTTTATAAGTGCAGCACCATCTTTGGTTAGGGAAAAAAGAAAAATTTAATCTTTATCCTACAGCAGCTTATAGTCCAGGTTCAACAGTTAGAAAAATTATAGGCATAAATCAAGAGTGTAGAAAGGAAGGACACCTGCACCTCCAGGCCATGCCATGGTATCTGAAAAGGAAGGCACGTCTCTGTTCTCTGTGAGGCTGCCAGGTATCACAACCCATGGGAGACCAACAGGGGTGGCACAAGCCAGGTCTCCAGTGGGTTGGTGACCTGGACAACTGAAAGTGGCCTGGAAGGCCAAAATACAACACAGATAAACCAAGGGGGAGTTAAAGCAGACATGGGTAACGTAGGCAGGGCGTGAAGAAGGCCAGGGCAGCACCCACGTGAGTACAGCTGCCTGCACAGCCAGCACGCAGAGGAAGGGCACACAGCAGAACACAGTCAGGAGGAAGACCTCAACAGTGTCTCAGTTGGCCAAGGAAACATCCAGGTTATTAAGGATAATCGTCTTAGAAGCTTTCTCCTGATCTCAGATCTCCCAGTTCTATATAGATAAAGCTCAGACTAACATTTCTCAGCTCTGCACTGCTGCCAGTAAAGACAGCACCATGCAAGGAACTTTCAGCCCCAGCATGTGCCATGCGGAGGACAGCCCCACGAGCATGTGACTTGGAAGTTCACAGTTTCTTCTCTGATGCATGCTTGGAAAACAAGGCATCTGGGCAGTTACACGTTTAGAACAGGAAAAAAGAATGAATACTGTCATTTATCAAGTGTCAGGTCTAGAGGCTTTCCTACTTACAACTCTGCAGGGTAGGAATCTCAGTTTCCATCCAAGGATGAAGAAGTCAGCACAGAGATCATCTCAGAGATAGTAAAAACTGAACAGTCAATGCTTGTGTGAAAGCAACCAAAGGCTCACATCTTCGTCTACTCTCTCCCAGGTCAGAGATTGAGCAAGGGTACAAGTCTGGCTTCAGACTGTCTTCCTGGACAGGGTGAGCCAAGTGTGTCCAAGCCCTGGGCACAGACCCCCACAGCTGCTCTTCTGCTTTAAGGAGGGTGGACACACAGGAGGGCTGGAGCCCTGGTGACACAGGACCCAGAAATCAAGACTCACTATACAGCTAAGGACGTTCCAGGAGAACATCTACCTCCCTTCTTGGTTGGGAGAGGAAGGTCTAGAAATGCTAATCCCAGGACAGTGTGCACAGGAAGGCTCATGGGCGATGCTGTGCTGGACCACAGTGAACTATGCCAGGCTGCTGCTCCCTTAGACAAGTCGACTCTTTGAGCTTGTCATTGAGTTTTCCTGCCCTCCCTGACAGGCATGAGCTGAAGACACAGTGAGAAGGAGCCACAGGGGTGCGTGTCGCCACAGGCACAGGGCTGCCCAGTCAGACCGAGCACAGTGCCACACTCCTGATGGCCGTGAGGCCCAGCATGGCCATCATTATTCAGATCGCTGCTCAGAGGGGTGGGTGTACCTGCTCGAGGCCAAGCCCAGTTTTTGTCCCTGGAAGGGCTCAGGAAAACCACTCACCTCTTTTCCTTGTGGAGCTGACCCTGCCTCTCAGGGGGCACGGCAGGGTGGCTGGGTAGTTTTGTTTCATTCATCTCATTTGCTTTGCAATGTATTAATAACAAGAGTCTTTAAATCATTTAATCAGTGGACAGTAAGGGTTAAGAGGGTTTTTCTTCTGTGTTTGATAAGTGAAATGAAATAAGAATTGGTAGGAGAATCCTTTGAGTGACTCGGATTCTGCCCTTACTGATGGACCCTGGCATATTTCATGCATTGTTCTTGAACGGGTGCCACCCTACCAGGCCATCTGATGGGACACTCTGGGAGGGTGCGGTAGGACTAAAGGAGTCTCTTACGTTTTTACAAAATGAAACTAGCATAGACTTCCTGGTGGTTTTTTCCTTGGCATGAGCGGGATCAGAGGAGAGCCGCTAGAGCTGCACGTGCGAATTAACCCTTTCAGTCTCTTCGTGGGTCGTGGCTGTCGTGACAGTTGAAACTCTCTGTGCTATAGGTGCGGCTGTTGGCGTTGTTGACACCAGTCTCTATGAGATGGATGAGGAAAGGAAAAGGCGATAGTCTCAGAGCTGTGTGGCTGAGCGAGCTCTACATGATTAAATCTGACCTTGCCACTTTACAGCGGAAGAGAGTGAGGCCCAGGGAAGTCATTCCTTGCCCAAAGTCAGACGACTAGGTAGTCTCTTAGGAAGTTACTTTCGAAGGTGAGGTGCAGCTTCACTGGCCAGGAGACCTGCTAGAAAGCTGCATTCTGCTCTTTCTGGGGTTCTGTGACAGATGGATTTGGAAAACTCTGTGAAACCAGGCACTGGTCACCCACATAAAGGTACAAGACATGTCAGAACTGTTTTCCTACAGAGCCGTTAGGAGCACAGTATCTGAGGGATATCTTGAAGCACAGTAAAAACGTCTTGATTGGAGAAGGATGCAATAAACTTTTCTTCAAAAAAAAGGAAGAGATGGTCTGGAAAAAACCTGGGGTAATTGACCTTGTGTTTGAGAATGAGTTGGAATGTAGCAAAAGGAAAACAATGCCCTTTGTCCTGTACGTAAAGAAGATGTAGTAATTAGGGCAAGAACATTTGGATCTACTGCATCCATGCCTTGAGTAATGTGCTTTCATGTTACAAGGTACAATAACAGAGGATTTCAGTTCCTCTAGGAATCTTAGTTTAGTGGGTATATTGTTACAAAAATTAAAGTGTATTATTAAATGTTCTCTGAAAGTGACTAGACACACAATGTTATAGACATTTGTAACGCTCTTAGCGTAAGTATAATGTGTTAAATTTAGAGATAAGAAATTATCAAATATTCTGACCTCCTGAATTTGAACTCCATGCCAGTCTATTGACCTCTGAGACTGAGTTTTCTCATCTGTTAAGAAGAGTTAATAACGTGTACTTGAACTTGGGTTGAGGCAAGTCATGGCAAGACTATCTAAAGCCCCAGAAGAATAATGGGCTCATTCCTTCCTAGTAGCCACATTTACTTCCTGGGAGTACTACAGTGCAATATTATTCTAAAACAGGCCCTAATGGCTAGAGAGGGTTAATGTGAACCTGCCCATAAACCCCAGCCTTATGGCAAGTGATATGCAGCATAACCCAAAACCTAGCATTAAATCATATTTTGAGGACAATGTTAACACTTTTTTAAAAGTAAAAATTGTAATTACATTTGTATATTTTAAAAGATTGCCTTAAAAATAAGCTCATATTCTAAGCCACGCATGGTGGCTCACACCTGTAATCCTAGCACTCTGGAAGGCTGAGGCAGGAGGATCGCTTGAGCTCAGGAGTTTGAGACCAGCCTAAGCAAGAGCGAGACCCCGTCTCCACTGAAAATAGAAAAATTAGCGGGGTGTGATGGTGCACACCTGTAGTTCCAGCTACTCCAGAGGCTGAGGCAGGAGGATCACTTGAGCCCAGGAGTTTGAGGTTGCTCTGAGCTAGGCTGATGCCACTGCTCTCTAGCCTGGGTAATAGAGCGAGACTCTGTCTCAAAAAAGTAAATAAATAAATAAGCTCATATTTTTTTTTATTTCTGATTCTGTATAGTGTTGCCTTTACAACCATTATATCTGGAAATTTAGAGCAGTAATTTCAGATAAGAGCTCCAAGGCGAAAACTGTTTCTGTTTTAGATCTTTTATCAGCAAGTCTCAGGACAGCCAGCAGAAAAATTAAGCAGGGAGGCAGCAGGCCAATTATTACCAAATAATTTTACAATTAGACCAATAAAATGTAGCTGTTTTACAAAAATGATCTCATTTAAAATTGTTAACAGTTACAACATTTTATTATTTGGGAGTGGTAATTAGCTAGACGACCTATGAATTAAAGTATTATGAAACTAACAAATCTGACAGTTCTCTATGCAAAACTACTTTGCCTTTTTATTGAGGAGGCAAGAGCCATGCTTTTTCGTGTATGGAAGAAAATTTAATTGCATATTCTTAATGTGTGTTTAAAACGATTCCTTACTATAATAGCAAGGAATAAGAGTTTGGCAGATTGATGCTTGTTCTGTGTTTTTTCTCATAAATTACAGTAACTTTGTGTTGCTAGTTGTGAAATGAAAGCATACCTTATGGAGCAGCCCTCAGTGGTGATGTAAAATAACCCTTAGAGCCTCCAGTGTTGCTGAACACAGCTCACAGGTAAGCAGGCAACCACACCAGAAAGCATGACATTGGAGAGAAAGGGTTCCTGCAGGTCAGGGTCGATGCTGAAATGTCCAGATTTGTTGGAGACATGAACTTCCATCCAGCATAACATCCACTGATAACTCTGCCACATGGAAGGACCATGCTGCTTATATTGTCACTTCTAAAGAATAATACTAAAGAGATCTGAAAACAGTGGATGAAATGAACCAGTGCCCAAATTACAGAACTCCAGGCCTATTCTCATCAAATAAATAGGAGCTTTGAATGAGGACTGTGGTCTCTCTTTCAAGAGGTATATTTTGAGCACTCACTGTAGGTGAAATAGGTGCTGGGCTCTGAATGGGGTGGCCAGTGACTAAGACAGAATTCCTTTACCGTGGTGAAGGCTCTGCAAGCACAGAACACTCGAGCACCAGGGATGCATGAGCCCGGCCCCACAGTGAAACGAGCCGAGCGCTGTGCGGTGCAAAGGAAGGCCAGCGCTGCCCCGGCATGCTCTGAGAAGAGGGGCGTTAGGCCAGCCCTGGAGGGTACAGGGTTGGAAGGTCCGGATGGAGAGAAGGGTGGGCTGAGAAGAAGGATGGCTTGTCCTTCCCACCCTGGCCTGAGAAGGTTTCTGCGACTCTTCAGGACTCAGGCTAGACACTCCTCCTCTGCAGAGTGTTGTTTGCCCCGTGCAAGAGTGGGGACCCACCACCCCTTCCCTTTTCCCTTCTACCATACCCAGTAACTACCCCATCAGTGTCTGGTCACACTGGATTCCAGTTATGTGTCTGTGCCCCCTACCACTGTGTATGAGGCTGGGGCTGTTACCTTTGGCTTATTTCAGTAGCCAAAGTATCAGCCATATGGATGCTTCAAGACCCTTCAGCCTGCTGGGGACACTGTGTTTTAAAACTTTCAAAAAAAAAAAAAAAGCTGTTTGAATTCCTGTCCCACATACAGCAGGAAGCACCATGTCTGTCCAGTGCTTCTAGGAAGTACCTGGCTGCAGCGGAGCCCCAGCCCATGCTATGGATGTCCTGCGGCTTTCATCTCCCACATGACAGAGCAACTAAGACGTTATGTAATTGCAGGGGTTTGGTAGAGGGGTTACATCTTGACTAATAAACCACTCTAAAGCCACATGGTGGACAGGCCCATTCTTGAAGATCCCTGGTCATTGTTTCCTGCAGAACACTGGTTCCCTTGCAGGGGGCTTGCACTCTTCTCCCACTGCACCTGCCCAGCTGCCCTGACCAGCTCTTATCACCTGCATGCAAAGCAGCCCAGCCCTTTCTCCTTGACCCTCACCCAGCCAGGCCAAGGCCCCCATGCCCAGGGGAACCGTCGAGGTGCTTTTCTGGAGAGAGATGGATTGAGGCAACAGGCTCCCTCTGACCTAGCTTTTGAACTAACCTCTGATCCCACCCCACCACATTTAGCTGGGTGTGTTAGCATCCAGGACGTGGGAGGTGGCAGGCATTTGATTAATGCTTCTTTGGTGAGTTTCTAAAAATGCAGAGGTGGGAAGTCCTCACCCTGTGCTTAATCCCTGTTTAATCCAACTTGTCCTAAATGCAGGACGTGGTTGGAAAGAAATGGGAAATAAACCTGGAAAAATAGGTTGGGATCAGATTGTCAAAGATATAGAAAGTCAGGGTGAGAGTTTGGCTTTTATTTGGCAATAGAGGTTCCTGATGGTAGAATGTCACAGAAGAGCTCTAGGAGGAATGGGCAGGGCCCCCAGAGCAGGGGAGGGCTGGTCTGTGAAGGAGGAGGATGCTGTCATTGTCTAAGGACACATGAGCAGAGGGCATGAGCCTTGACAGCAGGGAGGAGAGACAAAAGGAGAGCCTGAGTGCAGAAGATACTGGAAGTGGGCAGAATAGAGGAGAAGGCGCTAATGGTATCCAAGGTTTTAAGCCTCAGTGATGGGGTTGGGGTGAGGGGAATGGTGACAATGCAGTAGGACAGGGGACAGGTATATTTAGGTGGGGGGTGTTTGAAACATCCCCTTCTCCACTCAGGAAACATTGGTTGAGTGCCTGCTGCGTGCCAGGCTCGGCGCCAGGTCCTGAAGACAGGTGTCCATAGACAGACAGCGCCAGTCCGCATGGACCTGCGTTCTAGGGAGGCAGAGGACAGGGCAGCAGGTGACTTGACAAATGATCACAGACTGTGAGAAAGCCCCCAGGGAGGAGAAGAGGATAAGACCGGGAGCAGCAGGTGTGTGGAGAGACTTCCACGGCAGCGCTCTCTGCAGACGTGGGGACTCCTGGGGCCGCGGGGCCCTGGCACTGGAGACAGGCGAAGGCTGCAGATGGAGACGCTGGCGTCACCACACGGAGCTGACAGTTGACGTCGTGGGCGGGAAGGGGCCGGCTCCAAAAGCCTGTTGGTGGCAGCGCCAAACAGCAAGGGCAGGCCCTGGGGCGTGGGGAGCGGGAGCAGCGAGGAGCAAGCGAGGCAGGCACGATGCCGCCCTGCCCTCAGAGTGCGTGTGGTCTGAGGAGCGGCTCTGGGTGCTCTTTCTGAGGGCTCCCTCAGAGGGCTGGTTCATCCCACCGGCTGAGGAGCCCCGGCTCCATTTGTCACAAACCCCACAGGACGTGCTGAGAATCCCCCGTTTCTCTCAGGAGGCTGAGGGGAGGCAGGGAAGGGAGGTGTCGGCAGGCGCGCGTGATGTAGCTGTGTGCCACGCTGCGAGGGCCAGTCCCTGTGAACAGCTGGTTCAACACAGGAAAATAACTAAGTGGCAGGAAAATAAGGAAAAACTCAGTGAGAAAGAGGACCATGTGAGTCGTAATGTGAAGGGGCTCCCACGAGGCCCAGCTGTCGGCAGCCTGAGTCCCATCGCTGGGTGCCCCGACCTCCTGCGCCACTGAGCGCAGCGGACCACGTGTGCCCCGACCTC